>JAFIRS010003368.1:0-139498 GCA_018342105.1 Gonioctena quinquepunctata | reverse complement strand
TAACAGCCTGATGCCAATTTTTGTTAATGTGTGACAATAGCTGAGAGAATTTTAAATTTTCGTCTAAATAGACTCCCAAGAATTTCAAAGGAGTTATTTTTGATTATGTTATTGTCGAGGGGGATATCAGGTATATTACACTTGAATGCTAATATATTTGTTTTGCTGGTATTCAATGATAAAAGATTTGAGTCACACCAATTCTTCACTTTTTTATGTCTTTGCACATTCTGTTATGCAATCTATTTTTGTCCTTGTTATGCCACAATAATGTGGTGTCATAGGCAAATAAGGAAAAGCTTCCTGTAATCGATATGTTGGTCAAGTCATTAATATATAATAGAAACAGAATAGGACCTAATACAGAGCCTTGAGGTACTCCACAATTTATCTCTCAACATCCAGTTAGAAGACATCTTACAATTGTTTCTATCAGAAAGGTATGATCTAATCCAAATATGACTGTTGTCCCTAAAACCATATCTTGTGAGTTTCAGCAAAATACTGTGATTGACACAGTCGAAAGCTTTGGATAAGTCACAAAGCACTGCTGCAGTGGCTTCCCCACTGTTGATTTCATTATACACCATTTGCAATACTGTTGATATAGCGTCTTGTACTCTTAAAATTTTGAAAGCCATACTGATGTGCACTCAATATCCTGTTTCTGTTCAAAATTCCATCATTCTTTTTTCACCAGTTTCTCAATTATTTTTGTAAGTTGGAATGAGGATATAGGCTAAAGTTTGCGGATTTTTTTTGCGCTTTATGGAGAGGAATAACAACCGAGGTTTTGAGAAATGAATATATATATATATATATATATATATATATATATATTCATTTCTCAAAACCTCGGTTGTTATTCCTCTCCATAAAGGCGGCAACAAAGAAGATCCGGCAAACTTTAGGCCTATATCGCTCATTCCAATATATATATATATATGTATAAATATATATATATATATATATAACAGAAGCCAGCCGCTCATTTGTGGTTTCGGTCAGCAGACCCTGCATTCCAGGGCAACAACCAATGTCACTACGGAGGCAGCTATAGCTACCTGCGTGACATCCGAGTCCAGGATTATAGATATGAAAGAGAGGAATATCGAGGGGACTGTTGAAAACAAATGGAAGGAATTTAATGGACATAGCCCTCAGAGAAATATATATATAATAAAGCGGCCTAACGGAATTACGGAAAACCGGAAAACGGGAAAACAGGATAACAGGAAAACGAGAAAAAGGGATCACATGATAATGGTAAAATGGAATAACTGGAAAACGGGATAATGGGAAAACGCAATAACGAGCACAGTCAAAAGCATAACCTAGATGAAACACAAAGAAAAACATAGGAAAAAAGAAATTCTAGGTGGACGAGAGTTTTTAGGAAAACAAATTGAGAGAATATAGAAATTTGGACAGGACAACATATGTCTGGTCAGCTAGTGTATTATAAAAAAGAATACCATTTGCTCGGACCTTATGCCAGACACTATATTCCATATTCATTAGTTCAAGGAATAGGCTTTATTCATATTTGAATATATTCGGCCACAGAAAATTTTGTTTTAGTTGCGAAAAAGAATTCCATTCCTAAATTGAAACACAGGACAGAGATTATTTCAATTTTATAATACCCTTTTTATCATTAAGCTGAATGTTTTGACATCCTATTATTGAAAAATATCTACATTTTTTGCTAATTACCCAAACCTTTGATAGGATGTATCTTGAGAACTGATGCATTCATTCATATACTTTTTATTACTAAATATCTCCACTGGAAAATGTTTTGCATTTATTCAGTGACCACATTTAAAAAAAGAATCGTCAGATATTTTCAATAGTTCCCTGTACAGAGAATGTCTCCTTCAAAATTTATATTAATGCTTTCGTTCTTTCAAAATGTTTGTATATGCCAATACTACAGTTTTACCAAAATTTTTTTATGGTACATCTTTTACCATATCTTACTCCTACGAATACCTTTAGAAAATTTACTGTTTTATTATGTAGGTAAACTTCATGAAAATAACTCGGAAGGCTTGATTTTGACAATGACAGATAAGTGTCTTGACTCTACAATTTCACCTCTTAGGCAGCAATAGGAGACTTTCCAATATTGTTCAGTTTGTATAAAATCCAACAGTTCCTGCAGTATTGCAACTCTGATTGAAAATCATGGGCTATATTACTGAAATGTTTAAATGTTCATCCCAATAGGATGGAATGTGTGAGTGACACCTTAAGTGATATATATTCAAAATGTTCATACTTGCATGAGTTAATTCAAAATGTTGGAAAAAATCCAAATGTAATTTACATAATTTTTAATACTATTTCAACTATGTTTTTGAATTGCGATAGTATCTCTACCAAGAACTTGTTATTTCTTAATTTAATTATCTTTCTACACCATTAGTTTGAAGATGAATCCTTGGTAAAGAATAAATCTACAACTTAAAATACATTTAAGGAATTGAATCACAATTGAAAATAAATTCGTCAAACTCGTCAGATGCACCTAGTGTTGCAACAAAATTATGTAGTAACAATAAAATTACACCAAACTATTACAATTCATAAAAAAATTAAATATTTCTAAACATATTTAAAAAAAATTCATGTGGCTAAACAATTAATAATTTCAATTATTTCTTCTTCACAAATATAGACTGAATTGTTTAATAGGAATTCATTCATTTTTTCTTGCATGGCCCCACTGTCTCAGAATAATTTCAAAGAACTTTATCAGTATGCGGAAAGTGTTTGTCATTTGGACTTTTTTATTTTTCAGTTTGTCTTGTTTAATTTAGTTATGATTTTCTGATTATCCAATTATTGTTTCTGGAAATTTTAGTAGAAGCTTCTTTTGCTTACTAGGAGAATTGTCAATTAACAAATTGGTCTCTATGAATAAATTATATCATATTCCCTATAAATAAGATTGTTTTTAAATTTCTATAGTTTGCTCAATCTGGATGTATTCTATTCACTTGTGGCCATTGAATTCGTCTTTCAATATTAATAATATTTTAGAACTATTGATAAGACAATTAACTTCTCAGTTAAATATTTTTTCAAATACCCTATAAATTATTAAATGCCCATCAATAATTTCATTTAAATTAATTGTCGAGAATATTCAATTATAAAATTGTGGCCTCCTATTTCAAAAAACAAAATTTTCATTATTTAAATTCAAGTCAATGCAGAAATAGAAACTTGGAAAATTACCAGGTTTCAGTACATTCCATGATAGTCCCAAAAGTACCCAACCTACATAGTCCCCATTTAGCGCATGACACTTTTCCCAGCTATATTCAACAGCTTCATTACCCTGTTTATAATGAGAATCGTCGAGCTCCTTAAAATAGTCATCAACTGCAGACGTCACCAATTAATTGTTGGCAAATCTTTTATAACCAAGAGATTTTTTCAAGTTTGGAAAAAGAAAATAATCCATAGAGGCTAAATCTGGCGAATTGGATGCGTGAGGAAGTAATTCGAACTTCAACTTACTGAGTTTTGGCCATCGTGATAATGGATGAGTGAACTGGTGCATTTTCTTAATGAAACAGAACTTTCGCCAAATGCGGTAGTTTTTTCTTGATTTTATCACTCAAATGCTCCAATAAGTTCGCATAATACTCGCCGAAGATCATTTTTCCTTTCTGAAGATTATCAATGAAAATTATCCAACATGCATCCCAAAAAACTAATGCCATGACCTTGCCTGCTGATGGAACTGTCTTTGCCTTCTTTGGAGCCGATTTACCCATTTCAATCCATTGTTTTGACTGTTCCTTCGTCTCAGGTGTACAGTGATGGACCCACGTGTAACCTTGGTTATGAATCGCGCAAAAACTCGGCATTATTTGCCAAACCCTCGATTGTTCCATTTTGAGTAATCACGGTATCCATCTTGCGCATAGCTTTCTTATGTCCAAGATTTCAATCATTATGCGATGTATAGCACTTTTTGAAGTGTCTACCATGTCTGTTAGCTCACGCACTTTGAGTAGACGGTCATCCAATACCATTTTGTGGAATTTTATTTATTAGGATGCCTATTTGAAATAAATATTATCATTATTTTTTCACCATTTCTGGATTAGGCACTTTATTTGGTCGACCACTGCGATGTTCATCTTCTCAGCTCATACACCCTCGTTTCAACTCTGCCATCCAATATTTTACTTTTGTTTGAAGGTTGTAGACGATGTGGTAACTTGATTACTATCGTTTCGGACGTCCATTGTCTTAATGGATTTGAAAGGTTTTCACGACGTTTCGAATGCTTGTATCTGCAATCGTCTTTAGGTGAAGACGATTGCAGATACAAGCATTCGAAACGTCGTGAAAACCTTTTAAATCCAATAAGACGATGGACGTCCAAAACGATAGTAATCAAAATTTTACTGTTGTAAACAAAGGAGCAGACTCTCCCAGAGTAGAATCTGGCTCTTCATTGATATTGGTTGAAGTGAAACCTTTCAAATGAAAGTATTGTTATCACATAACGATAACCAATTTTTTCCACATTTATACAAATTTACTGAGAGCGTTCACTATTGATGGCTACCAAACAAATACTAAACAACATAGCTTCGTCAAAATTCAAACTCAAGCTATATAAGGTTGGTACTACCAGAGTCATTCTTTTCAAACAACAACCGCCATCTATTCGTTAGGTTGAATACTTCTGGGACTACCCTTGTATTTTGTTTTATTATGTATCAACAAGTTTATTATTATATTTTGGTGTTTTGAAGTTTATTAATCCATCCTGTGTGGTGGATTGATTTTATATTGAAAAATCTGAAGTTTATTATTTTGCTATCCAATGCATAACAACTAATAATATTTTGTTAACTAAAACTAGTATTTGGAATGTCGTTTCATTTGGTTAATGTGAACATGTGCCTGCTAAAAGAATAGGATACAAAATCATTCAGCATATTTCATAGATTTTATTTCACAGATCTAGGCAATTTTGAGAATAACTTTCAACAAATACAAAATCAGAATCAACTTTGAAAATTATTCTGTAACACTGTCTCCTTTATTTTCCACTATTTCAATTACTTTATATCTTGAATAAACAGGTTAATAATGCGCACATTTTCAACATTTTATTTGTTTTATGGGTATTTAATGCATTCACCTATGAGACACACCAAACTTGTGATCTTGTACTGAAAAACACAAATTTCATTTGAGATTTGATGACCTACATTTTATTTTTATTTCACGTTTCATCATAAACTATGATACATTCTAATAAATATATCTTATCAATCTTTTCATCACAAACTCTGAATTTCTGAACATGTCGACTCAGCCTTGAGATAAGGCTTATTATTATCCCATTAATATCTTGCTTTGTTTCATGAATAATTTCAGATATTTTTTTCACGTCAATAAAAATTGAATAGTCCAAAGAGAATGAAAATCATTGGCTTCTACTGATTGATTCAAAAAAATTATAAAGGTATTACTTACTCTCGTTGTTGAGGCAAAGGCGGGTAAGCTGAATCATATCCACCTCGAGGGCCTCCTGGTCCTCCAGCTGCACCACTTTCACCACCAGATCCATAAGAATCAGTGTAGCCACCAGATGGTGGTCCACCATAACTGCCTCTGTCTCCATATCCACCGACAGAGGAGCCGTAGCCTCCACCAGCTGAGGGTCCATATCCACCTCCATAACCTCCAGTGGAAGGCTCATCTGGATACCCTCCGTCATAACCATTGGAACCTCCGCCATAAGCCTCACGGTTTATATAACCACTACAAAAAAAAACAAAAAATTAAAAATTAATATTATTAGTTTTATATTGACTTTTTAAATAAAATCATTTTACAAGAGTTCAAAAGCAGCAGCTGTCGAGTGAAGACATATTCAGTTCTACTAAACAAGCTAAATAGTACGTGACCCAACCCCGAGTTATGTCCGAGTCCAGTAGTGACAGTGACGAGGATGCATACAGTGAGATGGAGGTGGAGGATGATGGAGTTTGGAAAAGGGTCGGATACAAAAAAAGAAAAGCAGGAAAAAACCTTCCTAATACATCCAAGAAACCAAAACACTTATCACAACAACAAATCCTACATTGGAGGTGCAAGCCCAGGTGCTGATCCTAACAGCACAAGAAATACTCAGCCCACAAAAAACACCACCAATACAAAAAATAACTCGAGATTCTGACAAAAACAACCGAAACTTCTCTACAAAAATGAATGAGATTATAAACCAACAATACAACCTTTTTTATATAAATGTGCCTAAAAACATTAATAGAATCGAACGAAAAACCAGGCAATACAGATATAATTATCCAAACAACCAAAGGGTTTCTTTTGAAATCTGATGCCCCTAAACTGCTCCTAACTAACCACCTGGAAAATCTAAAAAAACAAGATATATCAAAATTTACCGAAACCAAAACTCATCAGAAAAATCTAACCCTACCCAAAAAGTCCAAGAACCTTCATACTCCGCAGTTATTTCGTCGGTTGAAAAGGTCATAACAGACGAGAATATCAGTGCTGCCCTCACTCAGAAAGGAATCGAACACAGATACTGTAAAAGGATAATATCTAGAAGTTTCACCACCCCAACTTCCTATATTAGGATATTAACTACTTCTTTGACATCCTATGAGAAACTGCTCAACGAAGGCCTTTTTTACAAAAATAGGCACTACCCAGTATATACATACCAGTAATCCACCAGTACCTACCCCAATACCATGCAAAAAGTGCCTCCAGTTCACACCAGAACTGAATCCACGCTGGGAGAAATCATTGCCGTTAATGTTCAAGACTCTTAAAATTCTATATGCCAACATAAACAGCTACCTACCCAAAAAGATCATAAGAACTGCAAAAAATATGTTAATAATAATAATAATCTTTATTTGAAAAAACAACCAAGTACAAGAAGTTACACCTGTAAAAGGTGGTAGAAACAAACGGGCGTCAAAAAACACATTGAAGGTCACTAAGACCATCACAAAACATATATAAACAGTATGTAGGTACACAAAAACAAACAGACTACAAAATCTATTCTAGATGTGCTTCTAAGTAATCCCTTATGGAGTAAGGCTCCAGGTTTATTAGGAGTTTCCAAATTTCTTTTTTAAAACCATTTGGAGAAGAAAGTGATTTTATTCCTTCTGGTAGCTTATTGAAAAATTTGATGGAATTATACAAATATTTTTTTTCGGTTACGGTCAACCTATGTACAGGATAATTATAATTTATATTTCTGGTCTTATAGCTAATATGGGATTTATAATCAGAAAAAAGGTGCCTATTCTTAGCGAGAAACAAAAGACACTCTTGAATATTATAGTAGAATATCTGAATTGGACATGGCAAAGGAAAGCTGGGCAATAGAATAGAATATAATTTTTATTGGTCTAACATACACAGTAGTGTTTTGACAAGTCAGTATGTATACATAACAAAACAATATGAAATTTAAATTGAATTAAATTTAAGTACATAATTTAAAAACCTAGGATGATTTACATATATAGTTGCGTAATTAAATGTCAAACTTGAATTCTGACATGTCGTAGTAAGCATTGGCTAGGAGATGTTTTTTTGAGGTCAGTTTAAATTGGATCAAATTTATATTTCTTAGTTGTGTTGGCAATGAGTTGTAAAGATTTATTCCCATTTTTTTTCCTAGTTGATTCAAGTCTTTGTTTTGGTATTTGTATATCGTTTCTATAGCGAGTGTTATAGGAGTGATTTTCTACGTTTGTTGGATATTGGGGTCATTTTCCTTTATGTTTAGGAGATTACAGAATATGTTTGCACATGGCAGTGTCATTATGTTAAGTTTTATGAACCATGGTTTACATGAGTCGTTGCACTGTATGCCCACGATTGCTCTAATTGCTCTTTTTTGCATATTAAACACATTTTGCATGAGTGTGGAAATTCCCCAGATTATCAGTCTATATGTCATTGTACTACGGAAAATTGCATGATAGGCAGCTATAGCGGCATTTTGACCGAGGTCATTTTTCAATTTTCTGACAGCATTTATTTTCCTTGATAAATTGATTGTCAGATTATGAGTTTGCCATGTTCATTTTGTATCAAGCCATATTCCCAGTGATTTTACGGCTTCTGTTTGGTTTTGTTTGATTTCAAAGTTTAACGTTTTTGTTTTATTTTTATTTAGACATAGCTTATTTGCATTGAACCAATCTGATGTGTCTTTTATAAGAGATGTCACATCAGTACATGTATTGAAGCGTTCAGTAAAAGTTGTGTCTTGCTCAGACTGTCCCTGGAGAATACACTCTGTAGTCTGTCCGATAGATATGATATTAGTATGGGGCGGATCATATGAGAACACCCTTCATCCACTAAATGTAGTCCAAAATACATACTAAAAGTTATGTTCAATAGAGGTAAGCTCTTTTCAACCAGTTTATTATATAATGAAAACATTTTAAATGTCAGATATCTTTATTTCATAACAATTTCAACATTCTACTACAAAAATAGTCAATATCTACAACAAATATCTCATTCTTACAACACACGAGCAAAACATAATGAACAAATAGCAATTCCAATGTTAAAAAAAGACTCCTCGCAAAGATTTGTGAATTATTTGGCACCAAAAGTTTTTAATATACTGCCTCTAGAAATAAGAACATCTAGCACTGTGAAACTATTCAATAAAAATTGTAAAAAATATATTTGTACAAACTACAATAAGTTTGAAGCTTTGTTATGAAAGCCATTTGTAAACTTAAAAGATACTCAACAAATTTTAGGTTAATTATTTATGTTTCCGATTATCATCTACACATTAGAATATATTATAATACCAAACGAACACTTATAACCAGATACTCGACCTATATCTTAAATTACAATAATCTAGTTAATCGATACTTGCACATACAAGTGTTATACACTTAGGTGCAAAAGAAAAAATTCAATGCAACTTATTATTTCCATAGTTTTTATACATATGTTATAACTGTATATTATGTGAGGAATAAATAAATTAAAAAAATTGTAATGTTTGTGTTTTGCCTCTTAGTCCATAGTGATCCAGTTTATTCAATAGAATATCCTTGGAAACACAGTCGAAGGCTTTACTGAGATCTAAAAAGATTCCTATTGTGGACTGTTTGTTTTCAAAACCCTCTTGGATGTAGGAGACTAGTTTGAGCAATGCTTTTGAAGTGCTTTTTTTTCCTAAATCCAAATTATGCTTCTTTGAAAAGTTCGTGATTCTAGAAAATTTGCTAATCCGATGGCAATAACTTTTTCTACGATTTTTGCTAAGATAGGAATTAGGGTAATTGGGCAATAATTAGAAATTATGTCTGAATCTCCTGATTTGTAAATAGGTATAATTTTAGCTATTTTCAGTTTACTGGGAAATTCGCCATGGAAAAGAATTAAATTTACTATATTTATCTATCTATCTATCTATATAAGTTATTGAAAAATAAGTTATAAGTTATTGAAAAATAAGTTATAAGTTATTGAAAAATACTCATATTCTTCACTCGTGATTTTATTAATTGAGTGTGTTTGTTTTTCTTGCTGTTGTTTACATGTTTCCAGATGGTTTTTTGTTTGTTACTTGATGTGAGTATTTCCTCGGTCATTTGTTATCTTTTTAATGTTGTGAGACCAGTGAGAAGGCCCGTTATTGCTCTAACTTTCTTGAGTAGTTCTTCAGTTCTTCGCTTCGACGGTTCTATTATAAATGTTTTCCCGTGGTGCATGAAAGGGGCTTCCTTCCAGCTCTCTCTTTGTTTTCGTTTGACCCAGTCTCGCATGCAGCCTCGGATGGCCGATTTTGTCACCCCGAGTGCAGGCTCTGGGCCAATATATAGAGTTGATGAGCCTGTCCTTGCTAGTTCATTAGCTTTTTCGTTGCACTCGATGCCACAGTGTCCTGGAACTCACATTTTGTTTGTTGTGTTTTGCGAGGGCACAGAGTTCTTCTCGGCATTCCAAAACCAGTTATTATTATTATTATTATTATAGTCTTGATGTCACTTTTGGGTTCGTGAGAGCCTTCAGTGATGCCTGGCTGTCTGTGCATATTTCGATCCATGCGTTGCGCACTTCTTTCATGTTGTTTTCTCTCACGCATTGCAAGATTTGGTACATTTCCGTTTGGAATACGGAAGTGTTCATTCCCAGTGAGGTACTCAGTTGGAATTTCTCCCCTCACTGTATATACCAGCACCAGTTCCTTCCTTGGTCTTGGATCCGTCTCTGTACCAAATCCTCTCTCCAGGTTCACTCTTGATGGTGTCATCTGTCCATTCCCTTCGGACGAGTATGATCACCTCGAAGTTCGTGTCAAAGAAGTACCTAGGAATTGTGTGGTCAGTTGGTTTCAGTTCAATAATGTTACCTCCCACTATTTCCTTTATCTTGTTGTGATCCAATCTGTTGCTCGTATTTTGTAGCTTTGGAAATCCCATTCTTGCCTCCACCATGATTGTTATGTCAATCGGGGGAAGATCCAGTAGTGCTTCCATGGCTGCTGTTGGTGTTGTTTTCATAGCCCCCGTTATGCTGAGGCTGGCAAGTCTTTGTACCTTGCTCAACTCAGCCGCGGCAAATTTTTTTGGGTTATCTTTGTCCACCATACCAAAGATGCATAGGTGATTATGGGTTTCACCACAGTATTGTATGTCCAATACACCATTTTGGGACTTGGCCCCCATGTTTTTCCGTGTGCTCGTCCATTAATGTCACCTCAGCTTTCTTCTTTACTTTTGCCAGTTGTTGGTTCCAGGTCAATTTCGAGTATAGGATTACCCCGAGATATTTGACTCCCCCCGACAGCTGGATGTTGGTCCCTTGGAGGGTTAGAGGTACCAGGCCCTCTAGCTTCCTTCTTCAGGTAAAGGCTACAATAGTTGATTTGGAGGGGCTGATATTTAAACCCTCTTCATTTATCCATAGACTGACCCAGATTCGGGGCCGATTTTTATTTTTTTTTGTAATTATGAACATTATTTTTCGATCATGTTTTCAACCGGACCCTAACAACAACAATCATATACTAAAACGCGAGTTTTTTTTTGCCCAAACTGTTTTGGCCAAATAACATATACCGGTAAACCGAGGTCATGTATGCGAGTCAGTTTTCACTAGCCTTAGGCCAAAAGAAACAGATAGAGAGACAGCACCGAAGGGGGCTCGCCTGTCGCCGATTTCTGCAGAGTCAAGAGCATCGACATAACCTTAATCTTATGTCGGTGGTCGAGAGTCGGGGTTCAGTCTAGTCAACTTTCGGAGCGTGCGCACTAATACTTCTGCCGTCTGCCTGCGTGATTTTGAATGACACGAATCAAAAGAGTACAGCTACCTACATTAAGACTTGCAGCGATTTTGATCAGCCGACTAGTTAACAATTTATTTTTCAACCAGCCGACTTTATAGTCGAATTACCCGAAAATGTCGATTCGGCACGACCATTTGGAGGAGGTTTCCACCCCCTTTGTTACGCCCCTGAGTCGGAGGCATCCACAGTTTTTTATTGCTTTATTTAACATCGCCTTATTTCTGTTGTCTTCAGAGGTAGGGTTCTTCAATGAGCTCAACATCTATGAACTTGGGGCTGCCATCTCAACGTCCCCTCCGAAGGACGGCAAATATATCGTCTCATCTCATGCTCATTGATAAGACGCCTGCAGCAGCGAATATGCCACAGTTGTTAGGGCATTTTAACGCGCACCTTCTTTGTCATGTGGTCACCCATCCAAATACTAAAAGCGCCCACGCGCCCGCTTTTGCTTGGCTCAAATATCGATAAGATTCTCGTCAACCAGAAAGTTTTCAGTATTGCGTCCATATATGGACCCAACAAGAAGGGGGTAGGTTGTATATATATAATATATAAAATTTCGAAAAAAAACAAAATTGACAAACTTGTCAAATTTTTGGGAACCGCAAAACAAGGAAGTCATGGTAGGTAAATACATTTTTTTCTGGCTTATTAAGGACTAAAAATTTCATAGAAGAGACTATTATCAAAATAAGAAACGTGCTCCAAGATGCAAGCTATAAAAGGATGAAAAGGCAAAAATGTGATTTTATTTTGCTATATCTTGCCATGTCAACTTCGTTTTGATTATGAATTGTGGTAAAATTGTAATTAGGATATAAACTTTTGAATATTGCTGAACAAAAGATCTAAAAGCAAATATCTAGAATTTCTCATAAGAGCTTAGTTTTTACTGGGACATCTGAGGTGCAGGAGCATAGACTACCACACTCTAGGACTCAAACACTACCAAAAGGTGTCCATAAAGGATTTCCTCCACATTAAAAAAAAAGTGGAAATTTGGAGCAAATGAAACAAGCTCGTCATACTCGAATAATCTTTCACGTGAAACAATAACCACAAGAATGAGATGAACGAACAAAATCGCGTCTTTTATTTGAAAATAAACCCTCTTTTTTTGCAAGACGATGTTCAATTGATTTGATTTCACACATACACATACACACACACCCACACCCATACAGGTATCAGCTACACTATGGCAACCCAAGCATATTCCGAACTTGTGGCACATTTGATAATATACTAGGTGGAGGTAGTGCTCTTTCTAAGAAATATTTAGCTATTTTTATTTCTTAAGTACACCCCGTTTGACAAGATATATTGATGTTCCACACTACGGCTACCTGAGCCACAATGTTGTGTGTACAAGTAATGTGTAAAGAGTTGTCATAGTGCAAAATTAGTAGCCATAGTGTCGAAAGTTCTGAGGTGTGTGAGAGCGTGTTGCCACATTTTATTTACTTTTACCACCTCACTTACTTACGCATACCGACTCTGTGGCTACTACCAACAAGTTTATTTTGTTCTCATGATGAGCAGTCATTTCGTAGTCGGAACATAAGCAAAATTTCTTCTCCGATACCAATGTTCATTATTGGCTGAATATCAGAAATTGGATGTTGACAATTGAATTTTAAATAATCAGAGTTGAATGTTAAAGGATGAAACATGAAGTTTAATGTTGAAAAAGTTGAATATGGAAAATTGTTGTAAGTTGAATATTGAAAGTCATCTGTCAAAAATTGAAGGTTGTAGGTAGGTGTAATTTGAAAGTTGATGGTTGGAAATTAAATGATGAAATTCGAATGTTAAAAATATAATCTTGAAAATTGAATGTGGCAAGTTGGGAATTGAGTTAGTTGAAGTTGAGGTGTTATTTTGAATGAAGTTGAGTATAGTTTAATGCTCAGAATATTGAAATTTTTAGTTGAATAAAAAAAATATGAAAAAATAAATTTTGTAAAAAGTCGAATTATTCTTCGAAATGAAAAATTTCGTGGAATCAAACTGATGATTTCATGAATGAGCCCTGATTCCAAAACTGATTGTAAATTTTACATGAAACTTGGGGTAAAAAGGAAAATGTCGTTCGAAATAGCAGTTTGAGAAAGTTCGAAAAAAACATCTACTGTCTTATATTGGGATTAAAATTCGAATAATTGAATAAAAGCGAATTTCATGGAAAACTGCTGTGGAATGTCAAATGAAAGCTTATGTGATGCAGAACCCATTCACATATAAGAAAATTTTAAAATAAAAAAATACATAAACTGCAAATATAGTTGTAACAAGTGTAATCACAAATAAATTTTTTTATATCTGTAATGTATCGAATTACTCCTTAAATTCGATTTTTATGGATAATGTATATCTACTACTAATATAGGAAATTTCGATTCAATCACTTTTCTCATATTAGGAGTCTCAAGTCGTTAACACTGAGTGTTGGATGTTATGAGTTGAAATTCAAAGCTTAAATGTTGTAAAACGAAGATACAATAAAAGCATTTTGAAAAAGGTACATTTTGTGAAAAAAAAAATACTTTGAAATAAAAAATTCTACGTAAACATCAGGATACTATTAGAGATTGATTGGAAAAAAATTACGACACCTAATCTCGTGTAAGAGTCTTAAGTTCATTTATAATTATGGTAAGTTTGGTGATCCACAGATATGTTCTTCAAACGGTTTGGTTGGGATTAGAATCAATGTTATTAAAGAAAAACAATTGCTTTCTCGCCAACGTTACGAACTTCAATGAGTTCTTCATCAGGGCTCTGTAAAACTCATTGTTACAGAGCTCTGTTGATAAATTTATTATAGTTCGAAAAGTTGGTGAGAAACCAATAATTTTTCTTCAATAACATTGATCCTAATCTAACTAAACCGTTTTAAGTTCATTTATAATGATAAGTTGGATATGGACTTTGGAATTAAAGAGAAACAAAGAGTTCCTTGAGAATGAGGTGTTTAAAAGAATGAGTTTTTTCGAGCAAAACTCCAAATTACGAATAAAATTTCGAAAAATTATAGAAAAAAATCGAATTTCGTGTGATGTCGAATCGAAGCGAGTATATCAAAAGTAAATTAATTTGCTGTAAATCCCCAAATGAATGAACTGAAGCCTCAAATTCCCAGTTCAACTTCGATACATGACACAATCACATTTATTGGTATAAAGATATACAGTAAACTTCCTCTGGGTGTTGAAGAAGTAACAACACAGTCCATTTAGAAGAAAAACAAGAAATTCAGTGAGTGATGAAGCCTACTATAATCTTGAAAAATATTTGGATTACACACTGTGATATCACTATTAATTGATTATATTTTATTTTTATAATATTCACTCACTACCTTAGACTTGTTTAATTCCTTGCAAAATCCTATCTGAGTGATACAATTTGCAATTTTGAATATTTCTAAAAATTTTATTAAATTGGGGTACCAAATTATCATTTTGCAATAAGTTTCAATAAGTTTTCTGTAAAACTACATGACAATTCAAAATACGCTACACGTATTTTGAAAATGTCAATCGAATTGATTTGTTTGAAAATATGAACAGGATGTTCATAAAATCAGATGTGGAATCATCTGCGACTGAAAGATAAACTTTAGTCATTATCTTCCATCGTTCAAGATAACCTCTTGTGGGGTATTCATGTTGAAAAGGGAAACATTCTCAATTGAATATTGAATAAAAGATTTTTCTGGAATTGAAAAATCCACGTTAAAAATTAAGTTATTTTTTGTGAATGTCTAGCAGAAAACAACTACTTTCCCGGCTAAAGCCCGCTGGACATTGAACTACATCTGATAGATATTCTAAAAGGACCACTAACTCAAAAAAAAAAAAATCTGAAATTGAAAATTTGCATTTTCATCAAGATAGTTATATGATTTTCTATTCCAGTCTTAGTTAAGAACTCATATAGAAAATCTTTCTATTCAATATTCAATTGAGAATGTTTCCCTTTTCAACGCCAATCAAATAAATCAAAAAAAAAATTTGTTTGAACACGATAATTTTTAAGATATTTCTGAAATTAATCCATTATGTTTTTCATATTTGTTTGATTTTCGCAAATGAATGATTTGCTCCACAATATTTATTAATGAATAGTTTTTCTCAGTTTGAATTTTTGCATTAAATCAGAAAATATCGAAAAACGTTCATAAAAACAATAACCAAATTTTCAGAGATGTTTAACTTCAAAATGGTTCCAAATCGTTTTTCTGTTCACTGTCATCCGATCATTGCATCAATAGATATTTTAGGAGAATTGTCCACGAACCCTTTCAAATCTAATTTGAAATGTTACATAGCACCATAGGTAACTGTATAAATCCGTAAAATGTAAATTGCTTGAAAATATTGCTCATGACATATAGAGCCGAGAATGATAGAGAGCCCAGAATGATACTATAAACAACAGAATTAGAATTATAGAGTGGCGTTCTCTTCTAAATGTCTGACACACCTATAATTCCAATTTCTCCAGTATTGTTATATTTCACTTAACACTTACAGGAATAAGATATTTTTGTAGAAATTTCAACAAAATAATTAGACTTTATAGAATTTGTAAATTAGTTTGAACCATCTCAACACATACTTGTGATGAAAGATTTGTTACGGGAATTTAATAAACGCATCAATAAATGTTTTGAAAAAAATTGTGGATATATTGAGGCTTCAGTGGATTGAAGAAAAATAAAAAATTTTGTATTTCCAATAATGTTTTTTGAGTTACTTTCTAGGTAACTTGTCATCTTCTGTTTAACTTTTCATTTGCCAAATATATTATTATTATATGCACGCATTAATTATACTAATTCAACTTACCAATGAACCCAAATTATCATATTTTTTAATACCATGAATTTTCATTATTTGCAAAATCAAATTATAAATTATTCATTCCCAAAAATTATTGAAGATCATTTTTTCATACATATATATATATATATATATATATATATATATATATATATATATATATATATATATATGGATATATATATATATGTATATATATATAAAAATTTAGATATCACGACTGAAAATTGATATGAACAGTGGGGAATAACGGGGATCTTCAGTCAGCAAAAGTGTTGTTTTTGGACCGAGCTTTCGTTTCAGTTTTGAAACTTCTTCAGGGTCAGTAATCTGAGTGGTTGATTGATGAACATTAACTTGAAAAAAAACGTAAAATATATGTAAACATTTGTCAAAGCTATAATACCATTCCGACAAATGTTTACATATATTTTACGTTTTTTTTAAAAGTTAATGTTTATCAATCAGCCACTCAGATTACTGACCCTGAGAAAGTTTCAAAATTGAAACGAAAGCTCAGTCCAACGTATTGAAGAGTTCTTCATATTTCAACACTTGTGCTGACTGAAGATCCCCGTTATTCCCCACTGCTTATATATATATATATATATATATATATATATATATTTATATAATGCATTCCATTCCTCATGTAGATCGCAATGGAAGCTGGTGTCATAGTTCTGTGTGTACGAACACAAGAATAATCCAAACTTATGGCAACTCTGTATAATGAGTTATTACTCTGGGTGAGAAATGGAATTAAATATTGAGCATTTGCCATAGATCAGGAATATGCACGCACACGAAATACATTTACATATATATTTATATATATATATATATATATATATATATATATATATATATATGAGCGGCTGGCTTCTGTTCGTTGACTCCGTTGATTTGTCGTTTTCTACCAAGTGTTGTTCATCCTCGCACTTCCCCACCGTACCGATGAGAACCGAGAGCCCGAAACACGTGTCTACGGTTAACTTTTTTCTCTGAGGGCTATGTCCACTAAATTCTTTCCATATATATATATATATATATATATAAATATATATATATATATATATTTATTTATATATATATATATATATATATATATATATATATATATATATATATTTATATATATATATGTCACCTCAAAAACGGAAACTGCTAAATTTGTCCAGAGGTCACTAGGACCCATTCCTACCCCTTCAAAAAGTTTTTAGTTCAACCGTATATCACTGGCGCCATCGTCGCATTCATTTGAGTTTTCATTTTTGACATTGTCACCTCAGTTTATCGTAAATGACTTTCAGCCATTTTATTCAGGGCGGAATTTTTATTGCTTTTTTTCAGGTGGTTTTAACTAATTTTTTGTTGCCAGTTTCCATAACATCGGAGTCAGGTGCAAGAGAAGGTGGAACTTTCTTTGCAGTTGCCAATGGGATATTTTCCCGCAGATTCTCCTATGCACCTGTTATGTAAGGAAAGAGTCGTAATACAGTGTGCATCATATGTCATGAACAATTTTTCAAATAATTTACTTTTACAGATTCATACAGTCGCCTATGGTGCTATGTAACATTTCCAATTAGATTAAATAGGATTCAAGAACAATCATCCTTTGATATCTTCTGACGCATTGATCGGATGACAGTGAATGGGAAAACAATTTCGAACCATTTCGAAGTAAAGCATCTCTGAAATTTTGGTTACTGTTTTTTACGCACGTTCTTCTATAACTTCTGATTTGATGGATAAATCGAAACTGAAAAGACTATTCATCAATGAATACTGGGGTGTAACAAATCCTTTATTTAACTTAACACAATAATGTGTTAAGTTAAATATGTCTCAAACTCCATATTTTCAATATCAGTGTTTCAACCTGATGATGACAAATTTTTGAGCATATTGCGATTCCTTAATTCGAAGTTTAACCCACTGCTAGAGAATTTTGAATTTTATCCATTAAAATAACATTGAAAAATGATTTTTTATACGTTTTTCCTTCCGCTCACCCTGAAAATTTATTTTTTGGGAATTTTGACTCATGGATTCTTGTTATAGGTACAATTTCTTAAAAAAGCTGATTACGTCGAATTTGTAACTCCAACGGGTTCGGCGAAAATGTCATTTAAGCTGAATTTTCATAAAAATAGCAGTAAATCGCGTTCATTTGCTAAACTATTGGATATAGAAAGAAAATTTGTAGGGGGGTTTATGCCCTACAATTTTGCTGTGAGATATTTTTTTTTGCTCTCATAGTTCAGCTGTTCAGCCACTTAAAACTTAAAATTAACGAAAAAATCATTTTTTTTTTCAATAAAAACTAATTTATGAAATTCAAGATAAAAAATTGAATGAACATTTTTTTTGCCATTGTATTTTTTGAAATTTTATGGCAGCAAAAATGTATTGAATCAGTAATTCCACAACGATGACTACTTTCTGGAGTTTAAAACATTAAAAATAAAAATTATACGATTTTCACAGATAGATTATTCATGTTAGACTTTATATTTATGTACAACTGAGTCATTATAATTTTTCAGTAATACGTATTGTTTATGCTTGTGATCTATACTATAATTATATTCAGGAAAAAGCCTCTTTAGATTGGATAACGATATGTAATTTATTGAAATATTTTTCAAACAATTTTTTAGAGGACTTAATTAATTATCAAAGAAAAGTTAAAAGTTTAAATGATATTTTTTGTCGAACCCATTGGAGTTACAAACTCGACGCAATGGGCTTTTTTGTAGAAAATTATACCTATAAAAAAAATCTACGAGTCAGAATTCCCAAAAAAAAAATTTTTCTGGGTGAGCGGAAGGAAAAACGTATAAAAAATCATTTTTAATGTTATTTCAATGGATAAAATTCAAAATTCTCTAGCAGTGGGTTAAAATTCGAATTAAGGGTTCGCAATATGCTGAAAAATTTTGTTTTTCTATAAATTACAAGATTTTCAGTATATATATATATATATATATATATATATATATATATATATATATATATAAATGACAATTCCTTGGAAACATCTCATTTCCAAGGAATTCTTTAATTATCTTTAATTCCAAAGTCCATATATAACTCGTCATTAATATATGAGCTGGTGTCATAGTTCTGTGTGTACGAAAACAAGAATAATCCGAACTTATGGCAACTCTGTATGAGGAGTAATTACTCGGGTCTAGGAATAGAAGAAGTGGATGGCTGCCACCAAAATATTAAATAATATATATATTTATATATATATATAAATATATATATATATAAATATATATATATATATATAATATATATATATATATATATATATATATATATATATATATATAAATAAGAATTCCTTGGAAACATCTCCTCTCCAAGGAATTCTTTATTTATCTTTAATTCCAAAGTTCATATATAACTCGTCATTATATATGAACTTAAGGATTATATATATATATATATATAATTCCAGTCCTCACGTGGACTGCAAGGGAAGCTGGTGTCATAGTTCCGTGTGTACAAACACAAGAATAATCCGAACTTATGGCAACTCTGTATGAGGAGTAATTACTCGGGTCTAGGAATAGAAGAAGTGGATTGCTTGCTACCATAATATAATATATATATATATATACATATATATCTATATATATCTATATATATATATATATAATATATATATATATATATAATATATATATATATATATATATATATATATATATATATATATATATTATATATATATATATATATATATATATAAATATATAATATATATATATATATATATATATATATATATATATATATATATATATATATATATATATATATATATATAAATATATATATATATATATATATATATATATATATATATATATATATATATTATATATATAATATATTCCAGTTTTGATTTTATATCTTTGACTTGTGAATGTCAAGCAGTTGCCATAGATCAGGAATATGCACGCACACCGAACTCATGGTTCGAGGTCAAAGATCATGGCAACATTGCATTCTAGTTCTCATGTAGACCGCAAGGGAAGCTGATGTAGTTAAATGAAGAAAGTCATAGCTCTGTGTGTACATACACAAGAATAATCCGAACTTATGGCAACTCTGTAAAATGAGTAATAACTCTGGTCGAGGAATGGAATAAACGAAGTGGATTATGTGATACGGTAATCAATCTCCCAAAGAAGCTATATTTTCGAATTGTAATCAGAAATAGGACAAAATATCGTCACAATATACGAAAGACACTATGGCACGGAGTGCGAGTTGCCACAATGTTTAGCAGTTGCCACAGTTCAGGAATATGCACGCACACCGACGCCACAGTGTAGCCAATACAAACACACCCACACACACACACACACACACACTGTGTCTCTGTTATTCCTAAAAAAGAACCAAATGAAGTTATTTAGCATGTCTTTTTCCAGAGTAAAGGAAGAGGGTGATGAAATTAATCTAGAGTATTCATTCCTTCAATACTAGATCATTTCCGAGATTAGCTTTTTTTTTTCTATATATTCAATTGAGATTTGGTTTCCAAATGGAATTCAATTGCTGTTGAAAAAAAAATGTTCGTGTTTTATTCAGGTAGTTAGATCTTATGTTGAACTTAGATTTTCGTAAAATGTTGCAGTCCAGTATGTTTCTGGAGCTTTGTGCGATTGTGCGATGTAATTATGATTTATGTTAATATTTTCAAGTATAGCTAGAAAAAATATTTTCAAGATTTTAAATGAGTTATTGCCACAATACTACTAAATCATGTTTTGTACAGTTAAATATTTTCCCAGGGCCCCTGTGTTTCTCATCACCTGTTCACAATATTATTACTCCTTTTATTGCAGAGAATATATTATTACAGTGGTCAGATTTGTAATTAAATCCTAGCTCAATCAGTACATTTTTCCAATTATCCTTTTTCTTTCAAGTCTCAATAGTAGTAAGCATATGGTTTTTGATTATATTTTTGAAAAATTATTTTGTTTTGTTTTTTCATTATCTGAGCATAATTCCCCTTGAAACAGATTATTTGATCTATTTGTATCCTTTCCGTTTGAAGTTTACCAATGTGATCAATTTCTCAATATATTTTTTTATATCAAGTTCAACTCAACATTTGCAACTTCATCATGAAAATATGTGGAAGCCCTTTTTAACCTTTGTATGTTGTATCATTTTTCTCCATTATCTTTTATGGACCTCTCCAGCTCTTCAAATAACTCACTTTTTCTTTGGTCTGTTTCTAGCTTTTTAATTTTCTAATATCTCGATATTTTCAATTTTCTCCATCTCATTGAGAGTATCCTTATTTTCTTTTTTTTATCCAGTCTATCAAGCATATTTTCAAACCTTCAATTGCAATATTCTGGTTCTTCATGCTACTGGCATGGAACATACTGAAGCATTGTACACAACAAACATTTTTACATTATGGAATTTTATTTCCACATTTTATCCTATAGATAATTTCGTGATTGGAGTTGGCTGTGGATGAGTTATTTAAAAAAATATATAAAAGGTCCTGTTGGCTGCCATTTTGGAAATGGTAGCCACAACTTCCATACTTATGAAAGTAAGTAATATTTCGTGGACATTATAGAATTTTTGTTTTCTTTTTACTCAATGATGTGTTCTACCTAATTAGAAAATTTAGTTGACAAGTGTAAATATTGGTCTTGCTAGAGAAGTGTGGAATAAACATGTCATGGGTTCATCAGAAGGAATGTTTGGAAGATCTTGTATTTCCACTTGATTATTTCAATAAGTTCCACATATATGTCCAAACAAATATAACAGAGTTCTGCTGCAAAAATGTTCCCTTTGAAATATTGGCAATACTATGGGAAAATTACAAATGAAAATTGGTTAGGATCTTCAAATTCAAGTTCATAGAAAGGTACCTATAATATGATAAACCAAATATAGTGTCCATTCTGCATATTTGGGACTCATCCTTTGTGAAGAAACCATTTCAAAGAGAAATATATTGCCCGTGGTTATGGAACACTTGCACCTTGCATAGTCCATTCTCATAAGTAATAGCATCATTTCTCGGGGATGCAGAAAAAAGTGATTTAACGATATACCTTGGTTTTGGAGGACCACCCTGATCCCTTCGACTGAACAAATCTCCGCCTGCTCGATTAAATGAACCAGCACCACCTCTGGTATCTTGAGCCTCTAACATAGGTCTTCGGTCATTCACTGGTCGTCTATCGTCATATCCTGAAGTAGGCCTTCTGTCATCAAAGCCACCTCTGCCTCCATTGAAGTCTGGTCCGTCATCATAAGGTCGGCGATCTGAAAAAAATGGTAGGAACATATGAAATAAGAAGCTTCCGTTTCATCTCATATGGATAGTAACATTTATCATATTTTGTTAATTCTATTTAAAGATAGAACTGAAAATTTCTTTATTTCTGATCATGTTTTATAATGATTTTCAATCTTTGCAAACACAAAATGAAATGACCACAAAAGTTTTTTGTAAATAGCATAATCATTAGCGTACAAAGTATAAAACACAAGAGTTCTAGTATTAATGTACACTGCCTATTTGGGCTGGCCCGACATATATATATATATATATATATATATATATATAAGAAGTTGTGAAGGTTAGACGACTGTCCTTTTTAAATTCGGGTATGCAGTCAACAGGGGTATGGAAAAAAAGTGTACTCTTTTTTCTATTCAAGCTTTCGAATCATTTATTGTCTCTTCATCAGGAACTCTACAATGAATTAAAATTGAACATTATAAGATTTGAAAACCAAATAGGCATATGTGTACTTACAAAAGTGAGGTTAAAAATCCCTTTCACTTGCAGCAATTTATAAAATACCATGTCACAACAGACAACACTCTTGGTATAGTCATATATAGTTAAAACTTCGATCAAACTTGATCAAGATTACTTAAACATAAGTGTATAAACATTTTAAAATTCCAAATGGGATCTTATGGAGGTCATGTTGGATTCAAGAGGCAGTGGTGACAAATGAAAAATGAATGATCATTGAAGTATATGAAGTTGACAATTGACTATTTTTCATACTTGTCAATTGTCAACTTCATATACTTCAATGATCATTCATTTTTCATTTGTCACCACTGCCTCTTGAATCCAACATGACCTCCATAAGAGCCCATTTGGAATTTTAAAATGTTTATACACTTATGTTTAAGTAATTTTTTTCATACTTGATTGAATTTTAACTATATATGACTATACCAAGATTGTTGTCTGTTGTGACATGGTATTTTATAAATTGCTGCAATGAAAGGATTTTAACCTCACTTTGTAAGTACACATATGTCTATTTGGTTTTCAAATCTTATAATGTTCAATTTCAATTCATTGTAGAGTTCCTGATGAAGAGACAATAAATGACTCGAAAGCTTGAATAGAAAAAAGAGTACACTTTTTTTCCATACCCCTGTTGACTGCATACCCGAATTTATTATATATATATATATATATATATATATATATATATATATATATATATATACAGTAAAAACCGAATATAACGACATTGTTTATAACGACATTGTTTATAACGACAGATCGGTTATAACAACCGAATGGCAAGGTCCCGGCCGAATCTATATAAACTAATAAGTACACATACCGCCTATAACGACATCAGATACAGCGACATATCGCTTAAAACGACGAAACTTTATCGATATTCATCGGCTATAACGACCAACCGTTTACCAGCAAAACAAAACATTACGAACAATTTTCACCTTTATACTAATCATATGAAGGAATATTTTGCTATAGAACCTCTTTCCCGCTCTTTGCCATTTGACCTTGCATGTTTTACAACTTATTCAGTGCGATAGTTGACCGCGTGAATTACAGGTTGATTTTAAAACTTTTGGTTCAGATCGTGTGTTTACGAGTTACTATGTCGCAAAAAAGAAATAGGAAAGTGTTCAATATTGAAAAAAATCACATATTATATGGAGATTAGAAAATGACGAGTCAAATAGTGGAATTGCAAAGGAATGTGGAGTCTCACAATCAATCAATCAAACATTTATTAAAGAAGTTTTCTTTCACAATCATATTAGAAATTCATAACATCATCATAAAATACTAGCTAATTCAACAGGTCAAACATCAAAAGGATACTATAATACACAGTTTACTACACAATTCATATAAACACAGATAACTAATTAACTATACAATTGTTTTTGAACAACCAGCACAACGAATAGGACAAACAATATTGTAAAAAAATATATATATTATCTCATTCTCCTAGGATTCTAAGAGAAACTCATCAATAGAGTAGTAAGCTTTTTGCAGTAGAAAAGATTTGAGTAGCCTTTTAAAGACCATGCTATTTGAGGATTTAATGCCATCACTAAGCGTATTATATAGCTTAACCCCACAGTACAAGGGATGATTCTGAGATACTGTCAATCTACTATATGGTTGATGTAGTTGAGATTTATTTCTTGTGAAGTGTTCATGGATAGGTTCATTTTTTGGAAAAATTTAAATATTGTTTTTAATGTACATCAAAGTTTGGTACACACTCTACGATATCAACGATTTGGAAGGATAGAGATAAAATAAAGGCTCTTTTCGAGAACAACTCCTTGAAAATTAAACGATCGAGGACATCTGAACATAAAGTTATTTGAAAACAAGTTCATATGCATAACCTATCCCCATACTACAAACAGACATAATATATACATACATACGTGTGTATATTGCTTATAACTATCAGACATAACGTCCGAAGTATACAGTCCCTTCAATGTTATATCCGGTTTTTATATATATATATATATATATATATATATATATATATAAATATGTGGGCCAGCCCAAGTATATCTCAAACAAGTGGAAAAAGTTAGCGATATGTTAGGTCTCACCAATGATTTATTGCCTACTTCGCCAAGCGAAAACGACTATATATATATATATATATATTGCCGAAAGTTGGTGCATGTGCGATTATCATATTAGGTGCACTTATCGTTACAAGTCAAACAGCATATAGGGTAGGTCAAAAAATATAAAAATTGTACAATAAAGAAACCTTATTTCAGAAAATTCAGCAAAATGTTAGTGAGAAAGGTTGTTTTGAATTAAAAGTTAAGCCTAAATACCAAAAAATGGCCTCTCAAGAATTTTTTGTTTTGAAAAACTTTAGTTTTCCATTTTTTTTATATTCACACTTTTATAAATTATTCAAAATAAAATCAATTTCGCATAACTCTGTTCAAATTCAAGCATATTTGTGAAATTTTAAATTTTTTAGGGAATTACAAACTTGATGTTTGTTGAAAATTTAAAATTTTGCAAAAATTTTTTTCAAGGACCAAAACAGTAGTAACGATAATATGCATATTAAAAAGCTATAATTCAAAGTGCAAAATTTTATTTTAAATGTTTATTAAAAAACTGTATGAATTAATCAACAAACATGAAATTCTACTAAAATAATCTTGGATACCCATTCCTATGAGCCAGGACAAATTTTACAACATCATAAGATCATAAATGAGATGAAGAGCTGGAAAGACGAAAAACCAAAAAAAGACTTGAACAAAAAAAATTTAAAAACAATGTAATTGTGGCAAATGTGAGGCAACAAATATCATACAACAAAAAAAAGAGGATGGAAACACAATAAAAAACTTTTTAGAAACTGTGGAACAAACCTGGATAACATTATTTTTTTCAGAATAGGGAAGATCCTACCAGACAAAAACCGTTTAATCAAAGTCATTATGCCGAACAAAAGCGATGCGATTGGTGTACTTAGTTAGACATATAAGAAATAATAAAAATGATATTCCCGGAGTCATCAGGATATTTGGTGACCAGACGATACAACAAAAAGATTATTATCAAAAGGTCAAAATTCAACTGGAGGAACTAATATCAAGGGGTGAAAATTCCAAAACAATTAGATATATCAATAATGTGCCTTCTATTGTGAACAAAAATAACAGTGTAAAAAACTAATCGAACATTCTAAAATCGCACTCGGTTCGGTCCATAATCTATAGTAACATAACTAGCTTCACAGCACATAAAGATGAGGTTATTACTACAATTTTACCATACCAACCATCAGTAGTAATTTTCAGTGAAAGCCGTACTACTTTAGAAATTGAAGATAGTGAAATAAAGACTCCGAACTATAATATAAATAGATGTGACTCAACTTCAAGACATACGGGAGAAGTGCTAATATATGTAAAATCTAACCTAAAACACTCTATATATATAAAGTATATGCGCTGAAGAATTGTTTTTATGTTTAATAATTAAAATGAATATAAATCAGATTAATATGTTAATAGGTGCACTGTATCACTCACCTAATGAAAGCAATGCAATATTCCTGGGTATTCTAGAGTCGATATGCTAAGATCTTGTCCAATCAAACATGAAATTTATAATAACCGGTGACTTTAATATTGATGTTAAAAAAACGAGACTTATTCAAATCAAATCAAAAATTTACTGAATGTGCATGGAGTAAAATAGGGCGTAGATGAATGTACAAGGATCACTAATACTAGTGCTAGTTTAGTTGACTTAGTTCTCAGTAATTTCGATCTAAAAACTCTAGTACACCATATACCCAAATTAACAGATCATTCCTTAGTATCCGTCAATACAATGAATAAACCATATACAAATACAACAAAAATTATACAAAATTATCGAAATTTAGGAAATGTAAACATGGAATGAATATGTAGAGAATTGATAGGCACGAATTATTTACTTGACTGTGTCGATGTTGATATATTCTATGATGATTTTAATAAAATTGTTAATCAAATAGCACCAATTAAATCATACCATTGTGACCAGAATAGCCTACCTTGGTTCGACTACGAAGTAAGGAATGCAACCAAGACAAGAGATACAGCTTATCAAATATTTAAAAACACTAGAAATGAAATAACTGGCAATACTATAAAAGACCAAGGAATGATGCAGTTAATTTACTTAAAATAAAGAAAAAACAATACTATTACAATAAAATCGACCTAAGTTCGAAAAATCCACAACTAATGTGGAAAACTATAAAATTTGAAAGAGATGACGAAATAATTAAATGTAAGAACAAAAAGGAAATTGCTGAAAATGTTAATACATTTTTTGAAACCAGCCTAGAAAAAATTGTAGACTTGATTCAAACTCCTATAACCTGGCAGAGTGGAAACATTACTGAAACCACCTTTACTGTTTTTAAACAACTGCAATTGAAAGATCTAGCACAAATAATTAAAAAATTAGAAAATAAGTCAAGTTATGAAATCCTAGATATAAAATTAATTAAAAAACGTTTGGAATACTAGGACATGTTACAATTCATTAATATTTTGTTGGAAAAGGGTAAGTGCTAAAAACCAGTACTATCATACCAGTAAGTAAGATAAAAAAAAATAAAAAAGTGAGTGAATTTCGCTCAGTCAACACACTGCCAGGCATGGAGAAAGTACTTGAAATGGCTGTATATAAACAACTCTTAGAATATGTGGAAACTAATAAGATAATCATAGATAATCATTCTGGGTTTCAACAGAATCACTCTTGTGAATCGGCTATACAGCTGACTATCACTAGTGGACTCAATCTATTGACAAAGGTGAATACGTCGTTACAGTTTTCTTAGACTTAAGAAGGGCATTTAAAACCATAGACTGCGAAATTTTTATAAAAAAATTAGAAACCATAGGAAACCATAGGAATAATTGCATTTGTATTTATTTATTGAACCCCATTGCATAGATTCAATACAATTTACAATTTATAATTACAATTAACAATTTCAGTTAACAATTTACAATCATTACATGATTACCATGTTTACAATGTTCGGTCTATTAGTATTGTTTCTGGGATAATCTAATCATTTTCTGACATATACATTTATACATCCTATTGTATGCACCTAGGTGTTACAACACCTGTATGTGCCTTAAGATTGCATACGGAGCATATAGTTAGTTAATTGAATTGCAATCATAAACTTAATTTACCATAAAATAAACATTAAATTTATAGCCTATAAAATTAAAATTTGAAATATTTTATTACTGCTTGTTGAGAGGTATTAGAGGATATTTCTGAATGTTGAGGTTGGTGACAATGTATGTTTTACATTGTTTCTTAAAAATGTTCAATTTGTTTATATTTCTAATATTTGTGGGCAACAGATTATAAAATTTGGGAGCTAAGTAGTCAATGAATTTCAGGTTAAGGGTTGTATTGCTTTGTGGAATTTTCAATAGGTTTTTGGTGTTCGATCTGGTAGAATACTGATGATCAATGAAATTTTTTAAATTCTGTGATTTATAAAAATGAGAACATGATAAATGAATATATAGGCAACTCATATCACAGATACTCTCGTTGTATAATAGACTGGTGGCATACAATCTGTGTTTGTTGAAAATTATTTTCAAGATGTAATTTTGTATTACCTGTAATGGTTTTGTGTTGTTTTTGTATGTTCCACCCCACACTATTATGCCATACCTAATAAGTGACTCTATCAATGTTTTATAGACAGTTATTAACAATTTAGTGCTCAAAAACTCTCGTAAAATGTAGAACATTCTAATCAATTTCCGAATTTTATTAGTTAGATAGTTTATGTGGTCTGTCCATTTAAGATTTTGATAAATTATCACACCTAGATACTTTGTTTTTGATACTGATGTTGTTTCAAAATTTGTGTTTTCTTCTACTAATATTTCATTATAAGTAGGTCTGTTAGCATTTTTTAATGAGAAAGCTATGTAATTCGTTTTAGTTACGTTCAATGATAGTTTGAAGGTTTGTAGCCAGTTTAAAGATTACCTGAATGGGAGGAAACAAATAACAAAAATAGATAATGCATTATCCAATCCCATTGATATTAAATACGTTGTACCACAGGGAAGCGTACTGGGACCTCTGCTGTTCTTGATATATATATATATATATATATATAAAATGATATGAGCACAATGATAAACTGAGATTTTATCAACCTATTTGCTGATGACACGTTGTAACATGAAAAACGACTTTTGGTACCATATAGTGTGGACGGACAGCCCTAATGAAATCAAGCTGAGGAGCTAACGAGTTCCACAGTTTCATGCACGGGTTGTGTTTCCAGATTTACACGTTTTCCGACAAAGCAAAATCAATGTAGTCGAATAACGGTCTCCGCTCACCTCCTATGATCATTCACGGTTGTATTTCAGTCGAAATTCCTCAATATTTTACATATTGCACAGTTAAGTCCGTTTATTATGATTCATGTCAAATGAATTCAGTCGATAAAATAGAAACCTTTTTAAGGTGTGTTCATTACATTAGCTCGGCGTATTTCGCTCATAAATGTTCTTGCCGTGCCACAGTGCAGGAGATGTGAGAATCGGACGAGTTAACCAGAACAAACTATTCAAGGGGGGGGTTCGTTTACTGATGCGGAGTATTGCTCGGAGCGCAAGGTTTCGTGAGTCGTTCGTGGTTCGAGTTAGGTCTGGGATGCCCAGAATAACCGTTCCATGGCTAGAGTAATCGAACTCATCCACCACAACCGGCGATTCAAGGCGAATTGGCTTGACAGTTTCCGTATGCGCAGTAACCAATCTGCCTTTCTAGTATTTCAAAAGAGTTGCGACTGCGCCTCAACAAAAAATATACGAAAAAAAGCCTCATGGGTGTGGGAGTGAAAATGACTTTCTTTTGGTTGTATGCTGCTTGGGGGTTCAGCACCCTAATAGCCCATTCCCAGTGGACGGTAAAAGGCCATTCCTGGCGGTAGGTAAGGGTTATTCATTTTAGTAGGGATGAATTTCACAGCAATCTGGTATTACAGATTTGCTGGCCCTTTTCGGCATGCTTGAGGCGTGGCGTATGGACGGCATTGGCAAGTGACTGTCTGCTCCTGTGTTACTACATTTTAGAACTTTCGAGAGGGCCCGGAGAGTAAGGCTGGGGAAAGCCTCAAGGGCTACTTGCGGCTGAGCATCTCTCGGAGCATCAGGGGTGCCTGTCTAATTTCGCACCGTCCCTCGCGGGTTCCCGGTTGGATCCTGGACGATAGGGACAAGCCCTATAGTAGCAGGATGCCACATGTTTATCCTTAGAATCAAAATTAGAAGATCAAGTGAAAACTGGTAAAAATTTACCTATCGTGTTACCATTACCTCAACCAACAAATTCTACCTCACAAGGTGTTGTATCATCATCGCCAAAAAAAGAAGCTATTCATAAATGGAATTTAAAGTTTGATGGGACAAAAAAGACTTTGGGAGTCAAATCCTTTTTAGAAAGGGTGGAAGAACTGTCGACGGCTAGACATGTTACACATCATGATTTATACGAATCCGCTCTAGATTTATTTGATGGTAAAGCTCTTATGTGGTTTCGTTATGTCTCTAATACTGTCAAGGATTGGGATACACTTTCGAAAAGGCTTGTTCAGGACTTTTTGAATAAAGATTATGATGAGAAGTTATGGGAAACTATTAAACACCGTAAACAACATGATGAGTCGGTTGTCCTTTTTGTTGCAGTCATGGAACAGTTGTTTAATAGATTAGGTAATCCACCGGCAGTGTTCACAAGGGTAAAGTGGATACAGAAATTTTTTAAATTAGAATACGTAGAAAGATTAGCTCTTTCCAAGTATAACGATATAGATGAGTTGATCAAAGATGTTAGGGCATTAGAGGAAGTTTTCCGGGATTTGTATGCAAAAACACCTGATCGCAAGTCGAACATCTGTTCAGAGAGCGATGAGCTAGGAATAGAATTTGGGAGTTGTAGTATGCAAACAGAGAAAAATAGTCAGAATGATTTATTAGGTAGCAGAAACCTAAGAGGTTTCAATCAAGGACATAACTCGAGCTCAGGTGGTTCGGGCAATCAATCATCCCCTTTTTCATATAACGAGGCAAACTCCTCCTCTCGGGGCCCAAATGGCTAAAAAAACCGTGGTCTGTTTTAATTGCCAGCAAAAACATAATAATTTCAAAAATTGCACTAAAAGGAGGAGAAAGTTCTGTTATACCTGTGGGGAGAGATAGGTAATCAAATTCAACTGTGATAACTGTAAGGAAAACGGATCGAGGAGGTAGAATGTAACTTTGTTGGCCATGTTCCATCTCCACGATTTCAGGCCAGGGTATAGAGCTCGTAGCAAAGAGCAAAAACATGTCTTGGACTTCATTGAAGCCTACTTCGAAAGTATTTAAAAAAATAATAGTCCAGTGAAAATTAGTCAAAAATAGTCCAGTGAAAATAAGTTCAAATGGTACTGTTGAGGGAAAGTCAGTCAGCCCCGTCCTTGTTGAAAAAGTTAATGATAATAGGCCTTGTCAAAATTGAAATTTTTGGAAAGGAAATCATTGCACTACTAGACTCAGTTGTACGATTGGGCAGAAAGGCTTTGATTTTATAAAATCTCTTGGTTTAAGGAAAATACGTGGGAAGTTCGGGGAAGTAGAGATGTGAATATCGCACAAGTCAGATTTGATTACATCCACACTCTCTCTGAAGATAATGTTTTCATACTATTTCTCGACAGTCTATGATAATACAAACATCAATCAAATTCCACATTATACCTTTGATAACACTGTCAACATTTGCTCCTACAACATAGACATTAAAGAAATCATAGATTTAGTACATTCTCTACCTTGGAAACTATCATCTGGCCCAGATGAGATCCCTTTGCATTTTATTAAACATTGCATTTACACTTTAGCAAAACCCATTCAATACCTGTTCAACTTATCCCTCAAAAAAGGTACATTCCCTAGCATTTGGAAACACAGTTTCATAAAACCCATCTACAAGAGTGGTTCACGGGACAACGTTGACAACTACAGAGGTATTTGTAATCAATCAGAATTACCAAAAATGTTTGATTGCTTGATTTCCAAAAAACTTTCGTGGGACTTCAAAAATATTATAATCAATGAACAACATGGATTCTGCAGAGGTAGATCTACTACCACTAATTTATTGCTTTACCAAAGTTACATCATTAATGCTCTCGAGAATAAACTGCAGGTTGATTCCGTATACACAGATTTTTCGAAAGCCTTTGATAGAGTCAACCACAGTTTACTACTTGCTAAACTTGAGTCCTTGGGAGTAGAAGGAAATATTTTAGAATGGATCAAATCCTATCTTAGCGATAGAGTCCAATATGTCAAATATGGTAGTTCAGTATCAGATCCAATTGAAGTTCCTTCAGGGGTACCTCAGGGGTCTCACATGGGACCACTACTATTTAATATCTTTGTTAATGATCTTCCAAATGTTATCACCAACTGTTCCTTCCTATTATTTGCCGATGATTTAAAGATGTTCAGAACAGTTCAATCCATATCTGATGCTGAGAGATTACAGTTTGACCTAAATAGTAATAATGATGAAGTCTCCTATAGTAAAACACTCCGGAAGCAAAATACCTCTCCATTCGGATTTCCGGGCGAGAGGTACTCGAGGGGACTCAACATTAAAGATTAATTTTTGCAACATCCGCGGACTCAACAAGAACATCAATGACATCCACCATCACCTACAGACGAAAAACCGGATATTCTGGCTCTAACAGAAACACAAGTAAACTCGTCCACCAACAAGGTCCATATGCTTTGTCCTGGTTACGAACTCCATTCTCGATTCAGGTTCAAAGGTGGAGTCTGCCTTTACGCTAAGGCTAACCTTTCATGCCAGCGTGAAGAGAGTTTGGAACCGAAAGACTTTGATGTGATGTGGTTCAAGCTATCTGATACCAAACTGACTAAGTTCCTCTGCTGCCTTTACCTATCACCTAATGAACCTTCATATAACGACCTCTTTGAGTTTTTATCACTCAAACTGGACTACATTCAGGAGAACCATCCAACAGCTCAAACCATAATCATGGGAGACTTTAATGTACATAACGCTGCCTGGCTCAAATTCTCTAACAAAACAGATGATGCGGGTCGTCAAGCCGAGGCCTTGCCATCACTCATGGTCTAGAACAACTGGTCGAGCTACCAACCCGTATCCCTGATGTCAACAACCAGTCTACCAATACACTAGATCTTTTCCTCACCACCAATCCTGACCGTATAGAATAGAAGTTTGTGCCCCACTTGGAAACTCTGATCACACCCTCATCTCCACAACATGCTCTTTCCATTTACCATCGAGCTGCACAATACCACCCGCTCATGTGGCATTACAATTGGCCGACTGGGAAGGTCTTCGTATGTTTTTTCAGCGTTTCCATGGAAGAGAGTTTGTTTCTCTTCAGTAGATCCAACACGATGTGCTGAGACAATTCCTGAAATCATCGTGTTGGGGATGCAAACTTACATACCGAATACCGAAGAAGAACATCATCCGATAAGACCTGGTTTAACAGAAACTGCTCTAGAGCTGTGGCTTCCAAACAGGCAGCATACCATCAATGGCTAAAAATCCGGGCCCTGAGACCAGAGCAGCATATGTCGAGGCTAGAGGCATATGCAAAGAGACAATAGAATGCTCAAAAGATGCCCACAATGCCAAAATAAGATCAAAACTTGCTGAATGTCCTAACGGATCCCGTTCATTTTGGTCTTTCGCCAAAGCTGTGGGAAGAAACTTCACTTTCAGCTCATTTCCTCCTCTAACCAAAGAAGATGGAACACTAGCAACGACTGCCCAGGAAAAAGCCAATATCTTTGCGCACCTATTTGCTGGAAATTCCACTCTGGATTCATCGGAAAACAACCCCTAACATTACACCTATTGACAGTCACATGCCCGAGATCACCTTTCGCCAACGTACTATCAGAAAGATTTTGCTGGGTCTCAACACCAACAAAGCCTGTGGATCTGACGGAATCCCGCCGATTGTTCTCAAGAAATGTGCCCCCGAACTAACACCTGTTCTTTGCAAGTTGTTCAACCACTCTTACAATTTGGAGGTATTTCCGTCCAATTGGAAAATTGTAAGAGTACAGCCAGCTTACAAACTCGCTCACTTGTCTGGAACACCGTAGAAAAGTTGGCGATTTGTCTCTATTTTATAGATATTTTCATGGGCGATGCTCTTCTGAAATATCAACAATCGTTCCTGCTTTGGCAGTCTCTTCGAGATTAACCCGTCAAGTTCAGTCATCACACCCCTTCGTGGTCACTTTGGAGACCTGCAGAACATCACTTTCCAAAGACTCGTTCATCCAACGAACAGCGAGGCCTAGGGAGGTGTTCCCCGAGGCATACAACCTCCAGAAATTTAAGAAGAACACCAACTCCTACCTTCTTTCCCTTGGTTCCCAAGATGTTCTCTGAACATTACAGGATATCGTGGGAACCAGAACATAAAAAAAAAAAAAAATAACGTTTCCAGGTGGTGTAATATTAACTTACTAAAACTGAACTTGGGTAAATGTCAAAAAATACTTTTTCACGAAATAAAGAGGCAATTAATTATACTTATCAGATTAACGACACAAACTTATCAGAGACAAAAAAGATTAAAGATTTGGGGGTTATATTCGACACAAAAATTAATTTCAAGAGTCACATAACAGAAATCTCATCTTGTGCAAAAAAAATGCTGGGCTTTTCTCTTCGTTCTGCAAGAGAACTATCTGTCAATGCTCTCAAGATTATCTATTGTGCCTAAGTCAGATCTATTCTTGAATACACTTCTATCATTTGGTCACCATGCTACAGAGTCGACATAGAACTCTTGGAGAGTACTCAAAATAAATTTTTAAGATACTGTGGCTACAACTTAGGAATGAATAGAGATGAATACAATTATTCACAAATTCAAAAAACCCTAAATTTGAATACTTTAACACATAGAAGACTTGAAATCGATCTGGTATTCCTCCATAAAATTATCAATGGCAGTATTGATTGTCCTGAAATTGTTGAGATTACCTCACTTTCTGTAAATGCTAGAAGAATTAAAAATAGTGACATATTCAAGATCCCTTTTTGTAGAATTATGGTCAAAACGAATCCCTTAACAGAATACTGAAGTCAGCAAACACTCACAACAACAAGCTTGTGCTGTTCGGTTCATCTTTACCATCCTTTAGAAAAGCAGTTAAAAAATTGTAAGTTTTAATTTTTAGTTTTAACATAATCTTAGTTATCTGTAAAATGTAATGGTATAATTGGCTTGTCCGTTAATAAATAAATAAATCTGCAGGCAATATGATGCCTGAGCAAAATACATTAGTAGAAAAAGTTGTCTTGAAATTTCACATTTTAAATAGAGAAGGGAATTTGGGTCGCACAAATAAACTAGTTTACCACATTGATACAGGTGAGGCTAGACCGTTCAAGCAACGGCAGTATCAAATGTCGCCTTACATGTTAACGCACCTCAACAAAGAGCTTGACAAAATGATAGAATTAAACATGGTTGAACCTTCTAGTAGTGAATGGAGTTCACCAGTGCTCCTGGTGAAAAAACCAAATGGGGAGTTTTGGTTTTGTTTTGATGGGAGGAAGTTGAACTCCGTTACAAAAAAAGATATCCCCTTCCCATGGTAGATAGAATATTGTCATTGGTGGCAAATGCAAATTTCATTTCTTCAGTCGACCTCCACAGCCCTTTCTGGCAAATTCCACTCAATGATGAGTCAAAGGAAAAAACAGCATTTGCGATTCCTGGAATGGAATGTTTTATCGTTTATACTCTCGAATGCGGCTCAATGCCAGCAGAGGCTTATGGATGCTATTTTTGGCCCTGAAATGGAGTCTAACATATTTGTATATTTAGACGATGAAATTATTATTAGTAAGACATTTGATGAACACATTGCGCTGCTGAACGAAGTAGCACGTTTAAGTGAGACAAACCTTACAGTGAATCTCAAAAAGTGCTAATTTTTCCGACCTTCACTCAAATATCTTGGATTTACAATCGATAAGTACGAGCTCAGGACTGATCCAAATAAGGTGACTGACTGCAATGGTTAATTTTCCACAACCGAAAAACACTACAGAAATTAAAAGATTTACAGGTCTTTGTAGCTGGTACAGGCGTTTTATTCCACAGTTTTCAAGTTTGATGGCACTATCAATGATTTGTTGAAAAGTAAAAAGAAGGGACAAAGAATTCAATGGACGGATGAAGCTGAAAAAGCGTTCAAAAAGGTAAAACAAGCACTCATTTCTGCACCTATTCTAACAAGCCTGGATTTCAACTTACCATTCATGGTCCAGTGTGATGCCTCGGACACCGGTCTGGGATCAGTGTTGACACAAAAACAGGATGGGCAAGAATGGGTGATTGCTTTTGCCTCTAGGAGCCTTTCAAGAAGTGAAAGAAATTATTCAGTTACGGAGGAAGAGTGTTTGGCCTGTATCTTCGCTTGTGAAAAATTTCGTCCTTCCATTGAAGGTGTAAAATTTTATATGATCACTGATCATAGTTCACTTAAGTATTTGTTCAGGATGAAGAATCCCACAGGGAGACTTGTGCGCTGGAATGTACGGCTCAGCCAATTCATTTGAGATAAATCAAAGAAAAGGGAGTTTGAACGTGATACGTGACGCATTATTCAGGTCACCGTTTGATTGGTGAAACACTTGAGGAAACTTTCAAATCTTTCGCTATTGAAAATCCAGACGAAAAGATTAGTTTAGATATTGACCTCGAATATTTAGATTATTTTTATGTAAGGATGCGTAACAACATTTTATCCGAACCAGATAAATATCCAAATTGGGCAATAAAGGGAAATTATGTGTATAAATTGGTACTATCAAAAGTACCAATGGACACAAATATCTCAGATTGGAAGCTATTGGTGCCTAAAAAGCAGCGGACCAAAATAATATCATCTTGTCACGACTTGCCAACGGCTTCGCACTTAGGATATTTCAAAACATTTTCTAGGGTAGCCCTTTCATACTTCTGGCCTTTGATGCGGCGTGACATTTATCGTTACGTCAAAAACTGCAAAATTTGTGCTTGTCAGAAGGCACCAAACTACAAAAAATTTGGGATCATGGGAACAGAGAAAACGGTGAGATATCCATGGCAAGTTATAGCAATGGATTTGATGGGACCTTTGCCTCGCAGATCTGCTGGTTTTCAATATATTTTGGTCATAAGCAATTGCTTTACTAAATATCCCTTAATATATCCTTTCAGGAATGCAACTGTTCCAAGTATAACTCGAATTCTTGAAAACGATGTATTCCTGGTTTATCGTGTACCACAACACATAATTTGTGATAATGGCAAACAAATTTGTCAGTGGTTCCATTAAAAATTTAGTAAAAAAATATGAAACTTGTCTTCAGTATACCCCCATTCTATCATCATCAGGCTAATTATGTAAGGGCAAACCACCTAACTATAGGGACCGCAATAAGAAGCTACATAAAAGATAATCATAAATTATGGGATAAAGAACTACCAAAAATTTCATATGCATTGAGAACAGCTGTTCATGGGGTCACTGGATATAGTCCAGCATTTTTGAATTTTGGTAGGGAAGTACCATATTCTGGAAAATATTACGGAAAGGGAGAAACAAATTTGGATGTAGTAGACGGGGAAAGAAAATTGGGTGCAAAATTTGGGAAAAATGTCTGAGATCTTTCAGGATGTTCAGAGAAAACTTAATGTGGCCTATAGCAGGAATGCTATTTGTCTCTATGAGGCATAGAGACAAATAATTTTTTGTAGATGAGGTATTGAGGAAGAATAGGGTTCTTTCCAATGCTGGGGAAAATTTCAGTAAAAAGCTAGCGCCACATTATATCAGGTGTAAAGAAATAAAGAAAAAGTCAAGACTCGTCTACCTGTATAGAGATAATGGGAATGCTAAACGATTATAATATGAGGCGTAGAGACAAATAATTTTTTGTAGGAGATGAGGTATTGAGGAAGAATAGGGTTCTTTCCAATGCTGGAGAAAATTTCAGTAAAAAGCTTGCGCCACGTTATATCAGGTGTAAAGTAATAAAGAAAAAGTCAAGACTCATCTCCGTGTGTAGAGATAATGAGGGCCAACCCGGTAAAATGGGAACTTGGCATGTAGAGGATTTGAAACCATTTTATGGATCACCGATTTTTTCCCTCAGCGATGATGAAATCAGATCTACTATGGGGGAGATGGTCGACAATGATCAAGGGACAAACTAGCTAGAATCTCTGATTCATTTTTGTAAATAGCAAATCTGTAAATAGTCCATAGCATCTAGTTAGTTAAGAATTGGATGGGAAAAAGGTAATTAGGAAAACTCGAGTTTAGATTAAGGTTAGGCTAAGCAAATATAAAAATGAATTGTTGCTATTCAGTATTTAGGAAGAAAAAACAAAAATCGACTTTACCCATGTCAATTTTTTTATTGGAAGGGGGTGAATGTAACATGAAAAACGACTTTTGGTACCATATAGTGGGGACTGACGGCCCTAATGATATCAAGCTGAGGAGCTAACGAGTTTCACAGTTTCATGCACGGGTTGTGTTTCCAGATTTACACGTTTTCCGTCCAAGCAAAATCAATGTAGTCAAATAACGGTCTCCGCTCACCTCCTATGATCATTCACAGTTGTATTTCAGTCGAAATTCCTCGATATTTTACATATTGCATTTCCATTTGTTATTTTACTCCGTTTATTATGATTCATGTCAAATGAATTCAGTCGATAAAATATAAACCTTTTTAAGGTGTGTTCTTTTCATTAGCTCAGCGTATTTCGCTCATAAATGTTCTCGCCGTGCCACAGTGCAGGTGTGAGAATCGGACGGGTTAACCAGAACAAACTATTCAAGGGGGTGGTCGTTTACTGATGCGGAGTATTTCTCGGAGCGCAAGAAGGTTTCGTGAGTCGTTCGTGATTCGAGTTAGGTCTGGGATGCCCAGAATAACCGTTCCATGGCTAGAGTAATCGAACTCACCCACCACAACCGGCGATTCAAGGCGAATTGGCTTGACAGTTTCCGTATGCGCAGTAACCAATCTGTCTTTCTATCCTCAACAAAAAAAAGCCTCATGGGTGTGGGAGTGGAAAATGACTTTCTTTTAGTTGTATGCTGCTTGGGGGTTCAGCACCCTAATAGCCCATTCCCGGTGGACGGTAAAAGGCCATTCCTGGCAGAAGGTAAGGGTTATTCATTTTAGTAGGGATGAATTTCACAGCAATCTGGTATTACCGATTTACTGGCCCTTTTCGGCATGCTTGATGCGCGGCGTATAGACGGCATTGGCAAGTGACTGTCTGCTCCCGTGCTACTACATTTAAGAACTTTCGAGAGGGCCCGGAGAGCAAGGCTGGGGAAAGCCTCAAGAGCTACTTGCGGCTTAGCATCTCTCCGAGGAGTGCCTGTCTGATTTCGCAGCGTCCCTCGCGGTTTCCCGGTTGGATCCTGGACGATAGGGGACAAGCCCTAGAGTAGCAGGCAAGGGCAATGCAACCAACGCCCTTGCCCTTGAAGTACCCCCAGTTGTCCTTGAAGCAACGAGAAATCCCTGTATACCTGTATAGTAGCAATAAGGTTTGATCTGCACCAGCAGAGGCTCTGGATACCAAATGTAATTTTTAATTAGGTAAATCATTATAAACTTATATCCAGTTTCTTTCGTGAAAAAGGCAAACATGGCGTTGATGCGGTTTACTGCGAGGAGGGTATAATAGGATATCCAAGAAAAGACATTTGCGACCTATCAGTTGCAAATATTTTTGAATGTGCTGGCGCTGAATGTTGCTTGGAAAAGTCTGTATATTGTATAATATGTATATATCGCCAGCTAAGTGGAGACATAAATGTGTTTTTTGTAAATATGTCTGCCTTACTATTTTTGCTTTCAACAAAAGAATACCCGTTTATTATAGCAGATTTCAATTTAAACTTAAAATCCAAAGATAAATATGAATTTCTTGATGTTATAAACTTTTTTGAAGCAGTTCTTACTATAAACGAAGACACTTGCCTAACAAATAGATCAGGAACGCGTATTGATAACATTATTGTTAGGAAGGATTCTCAATATACATCGAATGTTATAGACGCATGTCTCTCTGACCATCGAGCCCAATTAATTACTATTGAATATCGAACAGCAACCACAATTATATATATATATATATATATATATATATATATATATATATATATATATATATATATATATAGATGACTTTTTTCAGATGATTCTATTGCAGAGATTATATCTGAATTCGAAAAACAAACTTGGTATGAGGTTTTTGATGAATTTGACATAAATTTGAAATGGAATATATTTTCGAGAAACTTGTGACATTTTTGAAACTTGATTCTCCATAAAAAAACTCAAAAAAGCCAGTTAATAACAAGAAGTGGATAAACGATGAAGTCAAACACATGACTCAAAAATATACAACAAATATTCACAACAAAAAGGTTCAGGTGAAAAATATGGCTTTTGGACTAAAAAAACAAATAGAGAACTATATATAAGCAGAAATAATCCAAGTTAGCAAAACAACGGACCAAACTCATATGAATACATAAACTATAACAAACCAAAACAAAAAATCTCAAAAACAAGTTGGCATGAAGTTATCCAATGTAACTGCGTTCACTTAGCTACAGAAAACTTTATTAAAAGCTTCAAGGAAATCATAAAATCATGTACAACAAAACGCATGATAAAAAATAGCAAACACAAGAAAATTAAGATTGGATTTCAGATGGTCTGATTACTTCCATAAAGCACAGAGACAAACTTAAGAGACAACTTATGAAAAATCATAGTCCAGAATTAGAAGCAGAATATAAACATTATCGTAACTATGTCAATAAATTAATAAAAACCCAAAAGTTCAAACATTATAAACAGAAAATAGATGACAACAAAACATATATATAAAAATATATATAAAATAATGGCAGACGCTACAAATGAAAAGAGTAAAAAAAATCAAACAACTCCCAATATAACAGATGAAAATGGTCATGAGTTCATTAATAATATCGAAATAGCTAATTTCTGTAATAATTACTTCATCAATATAGGCACTGAAATGTAGAAAAAAATTGATTATGCACAAAACCCGTATCCCATAAATACATACTCAAATTCATCAATGTTTTTAAAACCAGTGAATGAAAATGAAGTGATTAAACAAATCAACAATTTAAAAAATAACTCTGCCCTGGGCAAAGACGGAATTAAAACTGAAACAAGTTACCCCATCTTCACATTGCAGAACCTCTAACTCACATTATCAATCTTATGTTCACCTCTGGGCAAATCCCATCCTACTTCAAAACATCCATAGTAACACCAATACATAAGTCCGGACGAAAGAACAAAATTGAAAATTATCGTCCAATAAGCCTAATAAATAACTTTGCCAAAATATTTGAAAAATATCTAAAAACCAGATTAACCAACATTTTGAAATCTAATAACTTATCTGAAAATCAATTTGGTTTCACAGAAGGAAAAAGCACTACAGATGCAATATACAGTCTAACAGCAGAAATAACACATAATCTCAACAAAAAATCATTGGTAGTTTTTATAGACCTGGCGAAGGCATTCGATACATGAAAAACTTACAGATGTATTAAACCACTCAGGAGTCAGGAGTACTGTATTGGAAATTTTCAAAAATTACCTTTTAAATAGAGATCAATACGTAAGAATTAATGAAAGCATCAGTTCACCTCAAAAAATAAAGATCGGTGTTCCACAAGGTACAATCCTGGGACCAATCCTTTTCATAACATATATAAACTCCCTACTTAACACAATAATTGAAGGTAAAATACTATCTTACGCAGATGATGCATCTGTCATATTCAAGGGAGAAAACTGGGAAGAAGTCGAAAAACATGTAAAAGAAGGTATGAAGAAGATGAAAAACTGGCTACAAACCTTCAAACTATCATTGAACGTAACTAAAACAAATTACATAGCTTTCTCATTAACAAATGCTAACAGACCTACTTATAATAAAATATTAGTAGAAAAAAACACAAATTTTGAAATAACATCAGTATCAAAAACAAAGTATCTAGGTGTGATAATTAATCAAAATCTTGAATGGACAGACCACATAAACTATCTAACTAATAATATTCGGAAATTGATTAGAAAGTTCTACATTTTACGAGAGTTTTTGAGCACTAAATTGTTAATAACTGTCTATAAAACATTGATAGAGTCACTTATTAGGTATGGTATAATAGTGTGGGTTGGAACATACAAAAACAACACAAAACCATTACAAGTAATACAAAATTACATCTTGCAAATAATTTTCAACAAAAACAGATTGTATGCCACCAGTCTATTATACAACGAGAGTATCTGTGATATTAGTTGCCTATATATCCATTTATCATGTTCCTATTTTTATAAATCACCGAATTTAAAAAATTTCATTGATCATCAGTATTCTACCAGATCGAACACCAAAAAACTATTGAAAATTCCACAATGCAATACAACCCTTAACCTGAAATTCATTGACTACTTAGCTCCTAAATTTTATAATATGTTGCCCATAAATATTAGAAATATAAACAAATTGAACATTTTTAAGAAACAATGTAAAACATACATTGTCACCAACCTCGAAACATTCAGAAATATCCTCTAATACCTCTCAACAAGAAATAATAAAATATTTTGAATTTTAATTTATATTGGCTATAATTTTCATATTTTAATCACATCTTTATTTTATGGTAAATTAAGTTTATGATTGCAATTCAATTAACTACCTATATGCTCCGTATGCAATCTTAAGGCACATACAGGTGTTGTAACACCTAGGTGCATACAATACATTGTATAAATGTATGTCAGAAAATGATTAGATTATCCCAGAAACAATACTAATGGACCGAAAATTGTAAACATGGTAATCATGTAATTATTGTAAATTGTTAACTGAAATTGTAAATTGTTAATTGTAATTATAAATTGTAAATAGTATTGAATCTATGCAATGGGGTTCAATAAATAAATAAATAAAATAAAAATAAATAAAATAAAAATAAATAAAATAAAAATAAATAAAATAAAAATAAATAAAATAAAAATAAATAAAATTTACTTCAATTAAGAAGGTTTCTCTTTTCAACTTCATTATAGTTTTGTATTAAAAAAAAACTATACATTGTATTACTTTTATTTGTGAAATGACATACGTTTTGTCTGAACCACCATTTTTTACACATTTGAACTCACCTAGACCACCTCTTCTATCATCATATCCTCCGGGTCCTCCTAAACCTCTATCATCATATTCACCAGGCCCACCTACTCTTCTATCATATCCAAATCCTCCTCGCCTATCATCGTATCCCCCTCTTTCACCTCCTCCAAATCCACCCCTTTGTGCTCTGTCATAACCACCTCCTCCCCTATACGGAAGAAAGTCTCTGCCTCCTCCAAAACCTCCATTCCTGGGAGGACCTCTGAAGTCGCTACCTCCTTAAATAAATCAATAAAAATTATAATTATATATATATATATATATATATATATATATATATATATATTTATATATATATATATATATATATATATATATATATATATATATATATATATATATTATATATATATATATATATATATATATATATATATATATATATATATTTATATATATATATATATATATATATATATATATATATTTATATTTATATATATATATATATATTTATATTTATATATATATATATATATATATATTTATATATATATATAGAGATGTACACGGTCATTGTGAATCCCGTGAAGCATATGAACGAGACGCAGTTTAGCCCGGAGAAACCTTGTTAGTCCCGATATCGGGCTCTACAAAGTATCACCCTGTATCTCTTCACTGGGTGATCAAAATTGAATGTAGGTCATTTCCCCACGTTTTAGATCGGGACACACAATATACCATTTCCATAACCAACATACGTATATAGTTCTTTGGTTCGAACTGTAGGGCTCGTATATAGGGATATACACTGCAGAATTATATACTTCTTTGTAGAGCCCACAAACTTTTGTATCGTTGTGTAGCCCTAAATTTGGCAACATCGCAATCGCTGCCTTCATGAATGTAATATATATGAATTGCTGGATCCGTGATCTGTCCTAAGGAGTAGTTCATAATTCAATATAAAAAATATTTATCGTTCGTTTTTCAGATTAGGCAATTTGAGTTTGAAATAGTTACAATATTTGAAGATATATTTACCAATTCTTTTTCTAAGGGGAATTTTGTGCGATCAGTCCATCTAAATAAGGGATGGTTGGAAAAAAGTACAAAATAACCAATATTGGTTTGAAAGCCTTATTCTTCAGTTTTCATCGTAGATTTAATTATTTTGCATCAAACGATAAAAATACATTTACACTGATGTAGACCATATAGGGGAGACGGTCTACCAAGAATATTAGGCAAATATAATTTCCAACTGAGGAGCGATATAATGATTTCAACCATCGTGAAGATTGGATATCGAAATTCTCAACAATTTTTGAGGCAAATGCACTTTTCTATTGACTTTTTTGGAATGCAATTCTGCGGTCTTTTGAAGTTAAAATTTATAGAACTGCCCATGTTTTTTTTTATCAAATCCACTTACATTAATTGATAAAAAATGGGGAAGGAAAGAACAGTTCACCTATACAAAATAGGTTGAACCACCTGAAATCAACACATTAAATTCAAGCCCAGATGAGTCTGTTGAGGAAAGAGATTTTGCATTGTACACAGGGAATACTCTCATCAGTTCTCAATTGCGGAAAAATACATACACATAAAGTTCCGGTTCATTAATTTATTTTTTCAATCTTAGAAATCTGCAACATCGACAATATTGAAGTAATAACTCGACAATATGCATCTTTTTGTTGGTAATTCATAGATCTAGTTGAATCTTCAGTGGTTCAGAATTATTTGTTCTCTACAAAATCTGGTTTTGTAATGCTTGATTAAGATTATCCCCTGTTTTATTTGGATAATAAAAAATATTAATATCGGGAGGGTGCTTAGAGATCGATTGTGAATAAATGACGAAGTATTAAAATACAAGTAGTATATATTTCGTCCAATTGAATTAAAATATGAAGAAATATATGATGGAAAAAAATATCTCGGAAAAACTAGAGATAACAAAATTGAGCTTCTCAGAAAAGTAGGCAATTGTTTTTTTTGTGCATGTTTTTCGACATATCTTTAGATATGGGAAACGAATCAGAACCAAACAAAAACTGAAATATTCGCTGATAAGTACTCAATATTTTTTTGGGGTATTCCAATCACATGAAACCATTAATTTACTTGGCATAAAAACTAAAAAAATCTATATTTTCACAATTAATATTTCCATGGAAAACTCTCTAGATCAATCAACGGCAAATTTTATGTGAGCAGCAGTTCGTAGAGTGATCTTTTTTTCTTCTATCGGAAAGTTTTTATTATGAGTATGAGATTTAAGTATGAGTATTGATATTAGGTAATGAAATATTGAACAGAAATTTATTATCCACTTTTTTCCTATCTTACTTCTAAATCAATATTTATAACTCCGAAATTTCAGAATGGAATATCAATTTAATGAATATATGAGATATTGAATTTGTTGTTCCTTCTCTTCCCGCTAAGGAAGCGATCGACTATACAAAAAGCCTGAACAAACAATTGGATGAGAGATTGGTCATCTTATTTTTACTCCATATTTGACCCTGAATGAAAGTAACGTTATGTTCCCATGATGTTCTGATCGGTGCTATTTCATGAATTATTCATAAAAATAATGTATATTATGCCGAATAGACTCGGACCTGAAACAGTAATAGGTACGTTTCTTTGTAGAGGAGGAAAAACACAAGGAGTTGAATATTCCAGTTTCTGATAAAGGTGCTGATTTTTTTTTTCTCAAATCTTTCAGAGAATTTTTCATCTATTGATATTTCATTGCAAAATTTTGGAGATAAATATTTGTTTGGGAGTAAAACTTGAAATGATCGAAAAAAAAGTTTCAGTTCAATATTTTTTCCTCGGAATCATTTGCCGAATGACAATGGGAACCTTATTGAAAAACATAAATATATTGCCTGTTGCTTGAAAAAACTCCTTCATTGACTTTTAGAATTTGACTGTATTGTTAGATCATTTAATATTTTATTTTTTATCATATACTTCTTCAAGAATAATGTTTGATGCGATATTATACACTAATGGAAATGGTAATTTTGGTGGTGGCACTTTCTTCTTGCAAATTTAAATTGTGTAAATATTGTTTTCTCAATATTGTACACACAGTGGAAAACTTATTTATAGTTATGATTTTGAACCCGTAAAATGAAAAAGTTGCCTGAATAAAAAACACAATTATTGAATTTAACATTATAAAAACAATTCAGAATGAAATAAAATATTGAGTCGTTTGAAAATATGAACAGGATGTTCATAAAAGCAAATGTTGAATCATCTGCGAATGAAGGATAAACTTAAGTCATTATCTTCCATCGTTCGAGATAACCTCTTGTGAGGAATTCATGTTGAAAAGGGAAATATTCTCAATTGAATATTCAATAGAAAGATTTTTCTGTGAATCTAAAAATCCACGATAAAAATTAAGTTATGTTTTGTGAATGACTAACAGAAAACAACTACTCCCAAGGCTAAAGCCACACTGGACATTGAACTACATCTGATAGATATTCTGAAAAGACCCTAACTCAAAAGAACAAATCTGAAATTGAAAATTTGCTGATTCATTGAGATGATTAGTTGAAATACAATTTTCTTTCATCGATTATTTGATTTTCTATTACAGTCTTGATTAGGAACTTAATGAAGGAGGCGAAGAAGAATGTTTTCCAAAAGAGAGTACTCACCAGAAATTATTTGTAACATTGACGCAAGAGAGGCATCGCATTCACTAGATCTTCAATACATTTTTGTCGACGAAAATCTATTTAACGCTTCCACGAGAATCAGGAAGACCGGAAGAAATGGGAAACACATTCTTAGAAGCAATCCCACTTTGCAAAGATGGGAAGTTAGGAACATTTCTTTCGGAGAGGCACTTTGAAATCAGTGTTTTTCGACATCAAAACCTGTCATGGGGTATGATAGATTGATTTGTTTGAAAATATGAACAGGATGTTCATAAAATTAGATGTGGAATCATCTGCGACTGAAAGATAAACTTCAGTCTCTAACTTCCATCGTTCATGATAACATCCTGTGGGGTACTCATGTTGAAAAGGGAAATACCCTCAAATGAATATTGAATGGAAATATTTTTCGAAATAGAAAATTCCACGATAAAAATTAAGTTATTTTTTGTGAATGTCTAACAGAGAACAACTACTTCTTCGACTGAAACAACGCTGGGCATTGAACTACATCTGACAGATATTCTGGAAAGACTCTCAAAAGAAAAAATCTGAAATTTAAAATTTGCTTTTTTATTCAGATAGTTATTTAATTTCCTATTCCAGTCTTAATTGAGAACTCATATAGATGACTGAGGCAAAGGAGAATGTTTTTCAAAAGAGAGTACTCACCAGAAATCATTTGTAGCATTAATGCAAGAGAGGCATCGCATTCACTATAGGTCTTCAATACATTTTTGTTGACGAAAATTTATTTCACGCTTCCATGATCATCAGGAAGACCGGAAGAAATGGGAAACACATTTTTCAGAAGCAATCTCAAATTTAAACCTGTCATGGGGTAAGAAGATTGATTTGCTTGAAAATATAAACAGGATGTTCATAAAATCATGTGGTATCATCTGCGACTGAAAGATAAAATTCAGTCACTATCTTCAATCGTTTAGTAGTGCAAGAGCTGATGATATATTTTTCCGAATTATCTGAGCAATATGCAGACTCATGTAAAGGAGTGAAGGATAGGTATATAGGAGTGTACCCCTGTTGAACATGCAAGGAAAAATGCTAGTCTGATCAATATTCAATTAATTTACGTTTTATCGAGGGTAATATCATATGTGCTAGGGATTTTATCTCTAATTTTTTTTTAAATTTTCGAGAGAGCATTTTGACTGGAAATTTTACTGACTGCGATTTGCGGTCTTATTATCTGGCCGGAAATTGCACGAGTTAAATTTCCTAGAGGCAAAATGCTTGAGGCTTGATATTTGATGAGAATATTTCCCAAATAACATTTGAAACTGGATAAAATTATCAGAATTCATGTTATATTTGAATTTTCAACGGGGAAAATTACAACAATTCTTCTTGTTCCAAACTTGAAGGAATCGTGTGTCCGTTTCTAAATGTCCCATAGTTATCTTTGGTCAATCTATCTTTCCAACAATTAATTCATTCAGCTATTTTTAGTTTCGTAAATAAAAATATATTTTCTCAAAGAACTGCTGTGCTATTCGTTCATTTTTATTGCATACTTGGGAGTGTTTATCCACCCATACACTGAACACTGAAATATGTATGTCTTCATTTGTAACGAATGATCCTAGGATCCTAACACAAAAAGTAACGAAACAACCATATACATTTTCAACCTCCTATATCACCCCTTCAGGGGTTAAATTTCAAAAAACACTGGAACACGTATTTATGTGTTTGTTACAAAGACCTATAATTACAATTTTCATGAACTCCACTTAAAAAAACTAAAGGTACTCCTGTACAAACTTTCAACCCTCACTATAACCTTTAGTGTAGAATTTAAAAAAATCCTGAAATTTGTGATTTTTATTTACTTATCTTACTTCGAAACTTTCACACCTTTTCTCTTCCCCACCCCCCTCTAAGGATGGAATAAGAATACGCAGAGGTTTATATGAAAAAATTCATAATTCTCACATATCTAGTTTCTCCAGATACGAGAGATTTCCTGATTCAGAATTATATTCTAGAGCTGAGGAAGTCGATATCTCACTCGATGTTCCATGGTGTGAGACTACTGATCGACTTTTTGATATTTCTTAGTTTCTCTGCAGATATTTCCATATAACCGGGATCATTTTTATTTTCGGTATTACTCGTCTCGCAGCAACTCAGATCGGAAAATTCAACTTCGTCACCTGAACCTGACGAAAAATCCACATTTTTTGGAGCTATCAGGTTTTCTCATACGATAATCAACCTGATTATACAAAAAAAAGTATATTCATCAACTTCAAAGCGAGTTGCTTATTATTGAACATAAACATTATACTGAATATGAATTATGTGCTCACCTTTTGCCTTTTTCAAGTTATAATTTTGAAGGGTCATCGCCACAATCTGTTTTCCACTGCTGGACATTTCTGCAAGTCACCGCACGCTCACTGATTTGAAATCCCTAATAAATATTTTGAACTGAAAAACGCGCGAGGCAGTAGAGGCAACGCCGCCGGGACACACAGAGGCCGTTTCAATATAGGCAATATACGTTTGGGATTCATAGCGTAGTGAAAGCATAATTGGCTCTACAACGTCTCAATGGAGTATACAAATTTTTAAATATTGAGAATTGTTACCCCTCGAAGTGTGCTTCGACGGAACATGATGGAATGATGCCATTGCACTGGAATATACTCTTCGCCCATTCAGAAAAGTGCGGGTTCAAGAGCGACCCGTTCATCTGGTGGGCTTCACAAGCTACCATGTACAACTATATATATATATATATATATTTATATATATATATATTTATATATATATATATATATATTTATATATATATATATATATATTTATATATATTTATATATATATATATATTATATATTATATATATATATATATATATATATAAATATACAGTGTCCGGCATGAAGTTGGCAGCATATGGAAAACTTTTTTATTATTGATTCCTCAAAAAAAACATTCGTTATAAAAACCTCTGCATCATCCCAAACCTGAAATGCAAACACCAAAATTGAATGTTATACGACCCTATACGAGGGAGATAGAAAAGCATGCTTTGTGTTCAAAATAATATGATCCCATCACTTTATTTCTCACGGTAGAATTCAAATTCATGGGGAAATATTGTTCAAATTCGAATGTTGATCCATAAATTCGAGTCATGACCAATTTCATATTTCAACTTTTTCCCATTTTTTCCTCAGCGCCCTGTACAACATAAGGAAAATAATGCTAGACGAATGGTATATTGTTAGATATGATATCACTATCTGAATGTTTTCTCATTTCTCCTTCCCATCGGAAATCACATTAATTGAATTATGTGACGGAATTTCACAAAATCTTGTTGCAAATAGTAAATAAAACTGAATTGTCTCCAAGGTATGATGCCAGAATGAAAATGAATTTATTTTCACACTAAGAATAACATCTTTTAAGACAATCAGGAATTGTAAAATATGACAATTTTTTATTAGTTTTTTTTTTCAAGCAAGACATTGGAAACTTCTAGAATATTTTATTGAATTTTTTTTGCGGCATTCAACGTACAAAATTTAGGTTTTGATCTACTCGAAAAATTTATTCACGTATCATTTATGAATTTCGAAATATTGTTAGTTGTTACATTCGACTTCGATAGCAATACCCAGCTTCCATAGTTTTGTTCTTTGAATTTTACTGTAAATGATTGAGATACAGAACATTTGCCGATCACAGTTGGCTTTGAAAACAAATTCATTTCTAATTGTAAACAAACTCTTGGTATGTCCGATCGATCAATGAGAAGAGTTCTAGGTAATAATGGGAAAAAAAGTTGAAAAATTAAATTGGTCATTCGATTCGAATTTCTGGATCAACATTCGATTTAGAACAATATTTCTCCATGAATTTGAATTCTACCGCGAGAAATAAAGTGATGGGATCATATCATTTTGAAAACAAAGCATACTTTTCTATTTTCCTCGTATAGGGTCGTATAAAATTCAATTTTGGTGTTCGCAATTCAGGTTTAGGATGAAGCAGAGGTTTTTATCACGAATTATTTTGAGAAATCTATAATAAAAAAGTTTTCCATATGCTGCGAACTTTATGCCAGACACTGTATATATATATATATATATATATATATATATATAATAATAATAATAATAAATGTACTTTATTGAATCAAATTTGTATCCAAAAGGCAATATATATATTTATATATATATATATATATATATATATATATATATATATATATATATCGATATATATATATATATATATATATATAAAAATTGTAATATTTAAGAAATTCGTTCTCTACAGAAATTGGTCATTATTTAACCAGGAGTAACACTCTGAATATAGTAACTATTGACAAAGGCAGGTCAAACAAATACATTTGCATTTTGTAAAGAGTTTCAACATAGTACACCAGAATGTTCAAGGTATCATAAACTAAATCCCAATTTGAATTGCTATCAATCACATATATCCCATAGATTACACCGGCACACAAAAAAAAAAAAGTTGTCTGTGCACCGGGCGCCACCTATCTACGGGCATGTTTTTCGACCCGCTGAACACGAATTTCAAGTCGGTTTAGGCCGTCCGGGCTTCAATTTCGAGTAAATTGCAAAAAACCCCAAAAAATAGCGAAAATTCGATGTTTTGGCAAGAAAAAAAACTTTGAGATCTAATGCAAGCATAATTTTCATGTATTTTGATCTGTTAAATACTAATTTCGATCGTACTTCAATCATAAACCGTTTTAAATCTAAAAAAATTGTAAAAAATGATCAAAAATTAAAAAAATCGAAGAAAATTGGGATTTTGTTTTAATCTATCTGAAAACGTTCTGCGGTTTTTTACCGGCTGAAACTCCCCACAAACGTAACAAAATTGATCAGGACTCTTATTGCATAGATGGGAATTGCTTCTTGTAATAGTATACTCCAGTAGCCAAGTTTTCCACTACTGAAGAGCTGCAGTCGCTGGATGACCACCCTGGGCCTGCTTTCTCACCCTGACCAGACGCCGATACTGGGTTTCCGAATCCCTGCATCGTAAAGTACTCATCACTTTTACCTGCAATGACGGCACACACGCCGTTAACCCAGGGACTCTGCCAGATGGTTCTGTTGCCCACCGTCACCCCGAGGAGGTGCCCTGGTTGCAAGTACAAGCGATCATGCAATGAAATGAAGTCTGCACTTCGAAGAAGTTGAAATTCCAACACAATGACAAATTTTTACTAAATAAAGGAAAAGGTGGAAAAAGAGGTATCCACATCGTAGATCATTTGAGAATGAAACAGTGCAATACCCTCGAAAAACCGTTAAAAATTCAATTTGTGTACATTCTTGGATCTTAATCTTGTATTTTAGAAATAAAAAATACAAGAAATTTATTTAATTGTGTTTTAAAAAAAAAAACATTTTTTCAGCAGCAATTTTCTGCTATTTTATCGGTTTTTTGCAGTTTTATGAATGTTTGAGGGGACTATGGGCCAAATTTATTGCAGAATCAGAATTTTTTATGTTGTCAAAATATCGAATTTTCGCTATTTTTTGGGGTTTTTTGCAATTTACTCGAAATTGAAGCCCGGACGGCCTAAACTGACTTGAAATTCGTGTTCAGCGGGTCGAAAAACATGCCCGTAGATAGGTGGCGCCCGGTGCACAGACAACTTTTTTTTTTTGTGTGCCGGTGTTATCAATATAAAATCAAACAAGCAGGACAGCAGATATAATAAAGGGTTTGGGAATGGTTTTTGAATCAAAAGTGAAATGTAAACCTCACATTGCAAATGTAACTGCTGAAGCTCTCACTCTTGGATCATCCTCTGAATTTCCCCTGCTTTGAAAATCGTTTATAGTTCATTGATATCTAGCACTCATTATATAGTGAGCACCGAGGTGGAATAAATTTGCTAGTCGCTAGTAGTCAATTTTAATATTTGAACGTGCATGTTTTGACATATAACAATTGGGCCAGCTATGACGTTCATCGACATTTTTTTTAAAATAGCAACCCATATATTTGATAATGTCATTTGAAAAAGAAGATATTTTTCTGCATACTATAGCAGAAAACCTGGTCGATCAAGTAAAATAATGTTTTAAAAATGTTAGTAGGTAGGTAGTTTATTCATTTCAATAGATAAAACACAATTACTAGTGTAAAAAGTATCTTGTCTAAGAAACATGTCAGAGACAGAGAAAAAATAAAAACACATGGTACATACTTTCTAAATGTCCAACATGAGTTTCCAATTTAAGTTCTCATTAATTGGATTCCCAAGAATGTAACTACTATTGATAAGTTTATTGTTTGATCTTTCAGTTTAAGCTTCTGAGGTGGATCAGGTGAACAGTTATTTTTGAAGTATATATAATCTGTTTTGTTCTCGTTCAAAATAAGCTTATTCTCTGAGAACCACTGTTTGGCAGATTCCATCAGAGTACTTGCCGTGGCAGTTAGTTCAGTAGGATTTTTTCCAGTGATCAATAAATTTGTGTCATCAGCACAGTTGATGATGTTTTGCCTATTTCTATTTGGTATTATGTTCGAAATGTCATTCAGAAAAATAATGAACAAAATGGGGCCCAGAATGCTTCCCTGCGCTACTCCTCTGGAAAGCTCCAAGGTATTTGACCGAGTCTTCCAATTTGTGTACGAGTTGGACCAGTTAAAGACGTTTCCTCTGATACCATATTTGTAGAGTTTTTCTAGCAATATTTGATGATCGATGCAGTCAAATGCCTTGGGGTGGGGTCCAGGAAAATTCCGCATGAGAAGTCTCCGTCCTCTAATGCTTGTACAAATTGAAATAGCGCAGTGTCAATAGTACTCACAGCAAACATAAGAAAAATCATTTAGTGCCTGGACAAAATTTGTGCACAAGTTTTTTATGTTCTTTTTCCAGAAATGTTTTCGTACAGCAACAATCATTAATATGAACTTTATTTGCTTTCTCACTATCAAGTCAGTTTGGCTGATTGGTCTAAGGCGCCAGGTTTAAGCTCTGGTTCTCGAAAGGGAGCGTGGGTTCGAACCCACACCTAACAATTTATTTGTTTCTTCTAAATTGTGAAATAATTTGTTTTGAGACGCCCAAATGATTTGTTTTGGGACGCACAAAAAAACACATATCTCAATTTCGAAGGAAAAAGTTAAAAAAAAATGCTTGTCAGGTGCGGGATTCGAACCCCTGCTCCCTTTCGAGAACCAAATCTTAAATCTGGCACCTTAGACCACTCGGCCAAACTGACTTGATAGAGATAGAAGCAAATGAAGTGCATATTAATGATTGTTGTACGAAAAAATTTACAAAAAAAGACGTACAAAACTTGTGCAAAAATTTTGCCCAGGTACTAAATGATTTTTCTTATGTTTGCTGTGCATACCAACATTTTTAAAACATTCTGTTACTTGATCGGCCAGGTTCTCAATATCTCGTTTATCTTTTTTGCACTCAATTTGTTTGACATAGCAATCATAGTGTGGGGACCAGACAATAGACCCATACTCTAGAATGGATCTGACATATGAGCAGAAGAGTTAGAGTATTTTCAGTGTGTTATGACTGAAATCTCTGCATGTTCTGAAGGTAAAGCCCAACATTTTGTAAGCTTTCGCTGTGATTTCATTGACGTGTTCGGAAAAAGGTCGTAGGTCCTTCATCTCGTTGACACGTACTAAATGATTCTGAGCATTTTGTACGTGAAGATGTTTTCTTCCTGGAGAAGGATATTGCAATGAATTATGATTTCATATTAGTGAATATACCTACAAAATTATTATCAACTTGAATACTTTGGATCATAGATTAGAATCAGATCATACTTTCATCCATAAATTAATCAATGGCAAAATAACCTCAGATCACTTCAACCTTTCCACTGCGGAGAGAGTTTTATGCAATCCGATACGGCTGGAAATACGGTTCCCGCAGTTAGGCAAGGGAATAATCTTGCATACTTATATGGTTTCCACAGTGAATCGATATATTCATTCAGAGTAGGGTGTCCGTTATTTACCAAGTTGATTTTTTTGCAGCGCCTCCTAAATTTTTAGTTTATGGTCTAAAAAAATATCAGACCAGAAAAAAGTCCGGAGGTCACTAGAACCCCTTTCTCCCATTCGAAAAGTTTTTAGTTCAACCGTATATCACTGGCGCTAGCGTCGCTTTCATTTGAGGTTTGATTGTTGACGTTGTCACTTCCATTAATTAGCGGATGCGTTTCTCCTCCAAAAAGGGCAACAATGCTGTCACGAGAATATTTTCAATGCAGGGCACATCATTATGCGAACATTCCATCAAAAATAGAGGGCTTATGATAATCGCAGTTGATTACGGATGAAGTTATTCTCGTATGAGTAAATGCCACAATGACATTTTCATTCATTTTTAAATGTCACCGAATGAGAGTAGGATCCAGATCAAATGAAAATGGCAAACAGTGAAACATTCGAAACCCTGATTTTTTTATCAAATGTAGTCGATTTGTGGGTTCCATTGCTGTTTGTCTTATTGAATTGGATGAGATCTATCCACAATTAGACTATAAGTAGAAACTGATAATAGGCAAAATCACTAATTTCTGGAAAAAATGCCGCAATGTCTAGAACGAAGAGAAAAGTGGTTGGAATTTTTTACAATTTTTTTTCAAAGTAGTTTGTTTTTCCAGAAAAAAAATTCCAAAGAAATGTTCTTGTTTGAACAATGCAGAAACCGCACCAGGATGTGCCGTAACAAGTTCAGATCTATTGCCGATCGTCGAAAGCAACAGAGTTGTCAAGCGTTATTCATAATATTTCTTTACAATGTGAGCAAGCCGAAAAAATAATGACAGCATTTGATATACATACATATTATTCAAGAATAACTAAATCAAGAAGATCTACAAAATGAGAAGTCTTCATTTCAATATAACACATGCTGACACAAGTTCTGTTTTATTCATAGGATGAAACAGAATAACATTTCCTCAGAAGTTTCGTAAAATAGTGACACTGGCAACTCGCCGATCACGGAGAAGGCTAGGAATTACAGTGTTGCCAAGCGTTATTCATAATATTTCTTTACAATGTGTGAAAATGCTAGTAAGCTCGTGAACATGGACTTGGAAAATATAAATAAATGGGCAAGTAGTGAATTCTTAATTATTAATGCTAAAAAAACTGAAGCAATCTTATTCAATAAAACCGAAACAATCATGAATAATCTCGATATTCAATTGATAGGTACTGAACTCATTTGGGAGAATGATGCTAAATGTCTAAGTTTACAAATTGATGGTAATCTCAACTTCAACAAACACGTCAATATGAAAATTTTTTAAAAACCGGAATATAAGAATGTATTACCTAGTAAAACCAATCTATTATTGGCAGAGTCTCTAGTCTTATCCATACCGAACTACATGGACTGTGTTTACGGCCCATTCTTAACAATATCCAACAAGAGTCGAATACAAAAAATACAGACCTTTGTCATGAAATATGTGTTCGACCTGAAAAGGCGTGATCATATTACTCCTACTCTTCGAGGTGCATGGGTGAAAGATGTTTCTCGCACATGAGTTGCTTGGTTACTAATGTAAATAATAATTGTCCACAATAACGAGCAGATTTACTTATGCGACACAGTGATATTCATAGTTTGAATACAAGGAATAGTTCTAACTTCTCCATACCAAGACATAGAACTGAGTTTTTTTTAAACTGTTTTGGCTACCAAGCAGCTCACTTATACAACTTGTTACCATTCAAGCCTAATTCATGAATCACTTAAGAATAAGCTCCGAAGATCATTGTTGATCGTAAATGGAGTCTGACAGTATATCATATTGATACATATTTGTGAATGAATGAATGAAGAGTTTATTGTTTATATAGGTATACATCCTAATATTTTACATTTCTTCTTTGCACAGTCATTTACAACTTATGACTAATAGTTACAAGTATGATAGTTTTGGTTTTTAATTTAATTATTTTTATTATTAGTTTTTTTAAATTCATGAATATTATTGACCTCTTTTATTACTTGAGGTAATTCATTTTATTGACATAGACCTTTATATAATAATATTTTCATAGAGTTTGATATCCTGCATTTAGGTAGGTGAAAGTTATTGTTTTGTCTTGTTTCATAGTCGTGTGTATTACTACGGTATATTATGAATTCGTTAAAGTAACTTGGTAGCATATTATTAATGATTTTAAATATAAATATCATAGATGTTCGTGTGAAAAAGTAGAGTTTTTTTTGCAATTTTGCAAAAAAAAAAGTTAAGAGTGTTATCTAGCATAAATCCAAGGTATTTGAACTCTTTTACGAAATCGATTTTTTCTTTGTTTATGGTTATGGTAGCGAAATTCAGGTTCAACTGTTTATATTTATGGGCTGTTGCCAGATCATCCTTTATATACATAGGGTGAGTGCGCTAGTAAGCCGGCTACCACCATTGGTCAGCCACAAACGATTTAATCTCATATTATTTTGAATTACGCGCGAATTATGAGCAATTTTCTAGATTACCAGTCATTTGTCATCTTTTTGAAACATGTATACCAACATTTCTTTCCCCCAATGTCAAAAATTACTTCAGTAGTTCCCGCGCAAAAGAGGCGTGTCAGGCAGTTAGTGCTTCATGTGTGAAGTCAAATGGTAGGAAACATCCCAAACACAGATTTTGAAGATAAGTTGTAAATTGATTTGTTAGTGCCAAATGCGTTTAGACCGTTTTTGATAGTTGACTATACTTCAAAAAAACTTGAATTCCTAATTAATAATTTAAAATTAACATGGCCGGTTACTGGCATAACAATTTACCAAAGTAGCTAATGATCTGCCTCCCTGGCCGACCACTGGAAGAATGTCCACATTTTACTTCCATCTTTATCAAACTTGTATACTTAGATATCTTATTTTCACTCTAGTCATCATGTAGTGTGAAATGATCTGATTATTTGTACCAGTAGTCGGCCATGGGTGCAGTCAATGACAACCAAATTATAAAAGATTGAATATGATGGCCGACTACTGGAAAAGGCATCAAGAGCTCATTGCCCCAGTACTCGGCAGTAAGATTTTAACCTCTCTCTGCAATATTATTGGGATCTAAATTTGAAATTATTCATTTCTGACAATGCCAAATCAGCACAGAAGAAAGTTCCACCAATACTCTGAGGAGAGAATGAGATAGGCTCTTGAAGCAGGTGGAAATGGAGCCAAAATAAGGCAAACATGCCGAGATTACGGTATACCTCGTGCATTCTTGCAGGACCGGCTCAAAGGAAGGACTGCTGATAAATCTCGACAGATGGGTCCAAACGCCCAGACCCATATTTGAGTGATGAAAATGAAGAGAAATTGGTCAATTGTATAATTCAGCTAGCAAAATAAGATGGATCTTTGCAAATCTAGCCATACTCACAAAACAATTGATTATTTTAAAGAACATTTGAAGTATCCCAAACCCATTCAGAAATCTAGAAGACCCAAATCAGGATCATCAACAAGCGCTATATCTGCAAAGGCGTTGCGGTCTTATTATATTGAAAAGAAAAAAGAAGAAAATATGAAGAAGGGGAGAAGAGAAGAATCTGAAAGAAGAAAGACTGATGAAAAATCATCTAAAAACATGAAGAAACAAAAAACCAAAGTAAAAACTAAAATACCTCAAGAAGAAGTGGACGTGATCAGGAAGAAACAATTAAAAGTGTTGTGTTTGGGATGATGAATTGGACAGTGATGCAGAATAAGAGGAGGAGAAAAATGTTGGCGTGCCCAATGTGGTTTCACCTAAGTTGTATGAAGTTATTAGGACAGTCATATAATGATGGTAGAAACCAAGATTTTTATTGTGATTTCTGCAGTGATGAATAATGCTCAACAAATGGATATTTATTATGTGCTTCTTCATAGTTTATGTAAAATTTTGTGTATTGTTACAGAATCTAGGTATTTTTTAATTATCTAAAATTATTTGCGACTCTAAGTATTACATTTCATAAAACCGAAATAATAACTAACAGTAAGAGGTTACAAAAATTCCTTTGGTACAGATCTGGTACAAATTAGTTTCATTTGCCACGGCCGACAACTGGATCAGCCTTGGCCGGCTATGGGAATATATGCGGCCGACTACTAGCAAAGTGCTCCTTTTTCAAAAGAATAATATGAGAAAAAAATGCGTTAAATTCCAAAATTCCTTCATCCTAATCATTTCATAGTTGAAAGTATATGTTTTACGATCATTGAAGTGAAAATAGCCTAACTTAAAATGGTTTTATGCCAATTATTGTGAAAGTCGAACGTTTTCAAAAAAGGCCGACTACTAGCGCATTCACCCTACTTCTCATCTAGTCAGGGTACAAATGAAAATATGCTTGGCAGTACTATGTACCTTTTGTAATAATGCATGCTAACCACCTGTATTTGAAGCAATAAACGTTATTATTATTATTTATGCAACACCAATTAACAAATATCCAGAAGCCTTTATCAATCATAATGTGAACTCATAATTTTACAATAGCAGTGTTTAAGCATACAAGTAACAATTATCAATTAACAAGTACAAACTTTTAACTTCTTAAATTGAATCAATTTTTTTTATAGTATGCAGATAACAGTGGATTGATAGTGCTATAACGAAAGATAACATAACTTTTCCCAAAGAGTTTGTTTTAAGTACCTACTTGTTACATGAATAATGAAAATGCATTATAAAGTATAAAGGTTAATTTAAATGGCTCAGATCTATGACTTGTGCGCCTACACAAGTCATTAATTAATTCAGTATGCATAAATGCCATCATATTTTCATCATTTGTTAATTGAAGCTGCATAAGTCCACCATGAAATCATGGCAAATCAAAATGAATGATAAATATTTACCTCTTGAATAGGGACCACCACGATCTCGTCCTCCCCTGGGTCCTCCAACACCACCACTTCGCCTTGGCTTAACACGACCTCTCTCCACAGATATTTTACCACCCATGAAATCTATACCATTCAACTCCTCAATAGCTTTGACGGCCAATGTCTGATCTTCCAAATGAAGAAAACCACATTTATTTGCAATGTCACATTCTGCAATTTCCCCATAGGGTTCAAAGAGTTTTCTCAAATCGTCTATAGTAACTCCATTGGGTAAACTACCCACAAAAACTTTAGTTGTAGTATCAGATCGTCCCCGACTCTGGAACATGAAATATTATAAATAAGGAAAAACTTACATGAGGAATAGTTTACCATGATTCCTGTTCTTAGGGAAACACGATTATGTACACTTCAACACTTAATACACACACATAAAATATATCAATCTATATACACCTTCTCCGTGATCGGCTTTTCCAATGTTAAGGTAAAAACCCACAAAAAATGCCTTACAAATATAAAATAAAAACTATTCAAATGGCCGATGCCAATATTATGTAGATGCGAAGGCGGGATATGGATAGCGTTAAAAATGGCGTTGATCGTAGATCATCAGAATTCAGAAACAGAAACGTGTTAGGTTGGGGTTGGAAGTTGGAATTAGGCAATCCATACCACGTGACCCAATATGGAGGTTGTTGGCACACAAACCGATAATCGCCATAAGAATATCATTGTCAGTGTGTACCTTTGGCTTGTAAAAGTGTATTTTTGGTTATTTTCGGAGCTTTTGTGTTGTTAATTAATAATATTCAGATGGAGAGTGATTACCTGAAGACCTATTGTTGAAAAGCAGAGGCTTTGGTGAACGGTATGCTTGAAAATACATCCCCATCTTTTGTTTACATTTTTATCAATGTATTTGTTACTACAGGTATAAAATGAAGTTGAGGATTGATCAGTGATTTAGATCCTTTTCACACTGAATATTTCTGAACTGAATTGTTCAATTGTTGGTGCTCCTCCTGAATGAGTATTCGCTTTTTACTCAGCTTTCCCAAATGCAGATGAAGACCTATACAAGTTTAGAATCCATACATACTTTGATTCTGGCTTCGTCGTGAAGGTGAGAACAAAAATTCAGAATCATTTATATATTTTAGTTAGTCTAGTATGTTTTTTCCTAGGCAGCAGGTTTTTTCTAATGGGTACATGTACAGTTGCAAATCTTGAGTCATCGAAGTGAATTATTATAAATTAGGAATAATAATACATAAGAAGCAATTTATAACTTCTGATCTGTTCTATTATGTTTATTGCCACATTTGTTTATTATGAGAGACATTGATTTGATATTCAAGAATATTACTTCTCAACTTTCATAATAGTTCTTTCTAATCGACATAACTTTTTTTCAGGTCAAGTATTCACAAAAGGCAAATTAAAAACCTTCAGATGTTTGGTACAAAATTGAAAAGGATGAAACCATTTGTACTGCTCACTGTACTCATATGGCCGGAAACAGTGAAGTAGGTGGTCATATTGGTGCTATATTAGAGGCAATGTCTCGCACAGATTTGGAAGCTGTGTGGCCAATGCCATCCAGTCAAAAAATTTATTGGACGACTTGCCTCTTGCTCAGTTGTTTTAAAAAATAAAATGTTTCAAATGAATATATATAAATAAATGTTTGTTTATTTGTTGTTTTACTGATTCAGTTGATTACTCTTAATTTAATACCAATTATAAAAAAATACACAATATTGATATTTGTATATAGTACAATTTCGATAAATATCACGATATATCCAATTTTCACTGTTAATAAATTACAATTCACTTTGAAGGTTGTAGACGATGTGGTAACTTGATTACTCTCGTCTCGGACGTCCATCGTCTTAATGTTCTTGAAAAGGTTTTCACGATGTTTCGAATGTTTGTATCTGCAATCGTCTGAATACAGTATTCACATTCAAAATATCGTGTAAACCCTTTCAAATACATTAAGACGATGGACATCCGAAACGAGAGTAATCAAATACAACACCCTTCACAAGACTTGATCGAGGCTTTCGACATTTGCCTGAAATATCTAAAAAGGGAAGGTTGAGATTGAAAGACATATTTCTAAATATTTTTATTTATTGAGTCACCAGAATCCTAAAGAAAATTTGTATCAATTATATATATATATATATATATATATTTATATATATATATATATATATATATATATATATATATATATATATATATATATATATATATATATATATATTTATGAACTTTATTTGAAATGGGATCTCCTAATGTACAATAGTTCAGATATATACGAGTAGGCAAAATCATACAAGTAATCGTAGGAACAAATCAAATCACAAAAGTCTGCATTGTAGGCAAATAAAGGGCATTTTTCTTCAGTTGAAGCACGAATTAAAATCCTAAATTGGAAAAACTACTCAAATTCGCACAGAAAATCACAAAATAAACACTTTTACCACTATGGTCGCTTATGACGAATTACAATGTGTGCCAACAGCCGCCATATTGCTTTCGTTTTGACAGGTCGATGGATTGCCTAATATAGACCCAAACTTCTCTCTCTCTCTGTTTTTTTTTTGTGGACCTCAGGGTTCTTATTATTAGGCCTAATAATAAGAACCCTGGTCAAAGAGTAGAGTAGAACAATAATCTTTGCCTGGTGGATATTGCTTCCTAGTGGCGCACTTATCCAGCTCTTCTTCTGTTACCTAATTGTAAGAAGAGGCTTGCTCTGGGCAATTATGCATCCATGAGTGCGTTCCACTAAGCGCTCACAACTATCACGCTCACGACCGCGGTTTTTCCCGTTCCACTTGCTTGCGAGCGTTACAATCGAAAACTCAAGGGGAATGGAGTGGAGCGTTTACCGTTCATGGAAACATTACAAATTGCGAGCTCGAAAATAAGTCAGGAGCTTGAAGAGGTTACGTTTTAATCCATTGATATTTTAATAATTTACGTTTAAATATAATCAAAATGTCGCCATAAAAGACATTTTGATATATGTTGATGCAGCGCAATAATGCTTGAGAAACTACTTCTAGTTCCGATGAAGAGTGGAATGCAATTTTACAAAATCGCGATCGTGAAAAGCGAAAACTTTGGGCATGTATTATTAATTATGAAAGTGTAATTGATCGTTATTCAGATGAAGAATATTTACCTGTGGTCGCACGTTGAGCATCTGCGGGAGAAACATAAGTTTCCACTAAAATATTTCTATCCGAGTCATACAAGGTAATTTTTTCTGTCGCCATATTTGACTTTTAAAAATTGTGCCGAATTTCTCAAAACGTCCACTTCGACCCAGTTCTTCAGATGGGTCGTTGTGGGCTCGGCGTGAGCAAAATAATGACGTCATTAGTGACGTTTTCGCCACGACCATAACGACGTGGTCGTCATGTGGAACGGCTGAAGGAATATTTTGATCGTTGTGAGCGCTTAGTGGAACGCACTCCATATATTATACTTTATCTCGTTTCACAACTTTATTCCAGTGGTGTGTTGTTAACTATTTTTTCCTTTTACTTCTTTCGCCTGTTTATCTTCTTGTGTGCTGTAAAGTTAGTTACTGGACAGATAGTACAAACAAAGGAATGAGTTTTCTTGCTTCGGAGCAGCGGCGAAGCCTTTCACAACCATAGAGCTGCCTCGGATAAAAAGAACCCAGGATAGGTAAGAATAAAAGTATGGATTATTTGTATATATCTTGTACTTCGGAGGCAAACTTTACAGGAGAGCAGTTTGCACATATTTTTTTATTATTATTTTTCCTCGACTGTTTATTGAATTTTTGTAACAAAATTCCTTTCCTTCCTTTCACATTTTGTATTCATCGACAATAAATGTATTAATGTTTTTTAACAAATTTTTTGGGCATTGTATACCTCGCTTACGACTGTTATATTCAAGATATAACCAATGAATAACACATTACTGAGCCCATATTATTTTATTCTCAAAATTAGATGGATACAAGTTCTAGTTATTAAAGTGTTACATAGGGTTCAAGTCATTAGCCAAGTCTCCTTTTTGATAGTCCCTACTTGAATTTTTTTTTTTCAATAAAATCATGGCAAACTGTGGAAACATAAGGTAATAGTGCCATTAAATCATTGAATTTCTCTTGGGAAATTCGTACTGGGTTTGTTGAGACTTGATTCAAATCTGCTGGAAACGTAATTCCTTTTTTGCCGGACCTCAACGAAGTTTTCATATAAAATGTGTAGATGCACACAAGTTGATAGCAGAACTAGATGTTTGTCAACATCCATATTTCTATTGACAAAATGGGGATTAGGTGATTGTTTTATGTGTTACAGTGTGTTGAAGCTTTTGAAATCTCGAAGTTCTATATTATGAACAGTGTATTTACTGAAAGTTTGTCTCGCCAACTGTTGCCAGTCCTAGGGTGACAAAATCGCCTTATCATTGAGTTTCTTTCTTTTTCTCTCAATGAATGCATGAACACTGTCAGCTTCCATATGGGTGTAACCTTTCAAAAAAACTTTTGGGTTGTGGTCTTAATTTGTGGATATTTATGGAGTACCCAGAAAAAACACATAACAATACTCATATTTTCATTTTGGCCATAACAGTTGTCTGACCAGAGTGTAATTTCTTTTATTTCACTGCCAGGAATGGTACTGTCGACCCATTTCCTTTTGATTCGTCCCACATAATACAGTGAGCCGAAGAATCTAATGCCTCATGCAAAATAAATTTTATAGAAACTAATGCAGTTTGTTGTGAGTGGTGATGGAAAATATTTCTGCAGATCACCAGTTGATACTTTGGGTTTTGGTGAACCTTCAGCCATTTTAGTTTCAATAATTTTTAAGTTGTATATGGGTTTTGAGTCGTTGAGATACGCAGCATGATCAGCCTTAACAGATTCTGTTTTCTCTTCAGTTATCATATATTTTTTATTTCGAAAAGATATTGCGTTTCAAAGTGTACTCATGACGTCACGTGCATCGAAAACTACCCCCTCCAGAATCCACGTTCAGAAACACGCATTACTGTTCTTGTCAAAAATATAGCTCACTGCTTGATATACACCATTAATATATAATAGGCTTTTTCATTTAGATGACAAATGACTAACTTTGTTTACCTGTCAGACCCAACGGCATTGACGAATATTTTTTTTTTTAAGGAAATAAAATATTTCCGAGTTTTCCTATGGATAGTTGACTTGAATATACATGGAGAAGAAAACTCACCAATAGAAAATATTCGTGTACATCATTGTATCTACGAATGAAAGGTTTTTGGCGGTATAAAATATGTAATAAGTACTTAACCTACAAAGAAAGATACGAACGCCAATGTATGCAGGTGCATTTGTCATGAAGTTGACTTTTGACATAATGTGAAAATACCGCTAATTTTGAACTAAACCAATCTCAAATTGTTATTTCAAAACTAACCAATGGCTATTCACTTTCCCAATAGTCAATCAGACTTTGGGTCTCAAAACGAGTGCATGCGCCTTAAAAAATCATCTAAATGAAAAGGCCTATTGAACTCTGTTCATTGATAGACTCATCAACAAAAAATCCCATTACACTTACTGTTTTCTTTATTTAAAACGTTTAAAGTTTCTGAACGGGCCTTGCTTTAGATGAAGAGCAATCATTGGCAACACCGCAAATCGTTAGAGATTTGAGGTTAATGTTTGTTTTCAATAACAACTAGAATACATCTACATTCAACCATTGTCTAAAGATATACAACTTATTAATTTCTAAACGATTTGGTGTGTTTAAAATGGAACAAGGCTTCGTAAAAGCGAGTTCGGAAAATTTGCCAAGGGTGGATTATGAGATGATTGACTCTTTTTATTTAACAAATATGAATTTTTTGAGTGCTGAAATGAAAAATGTGAAAACTAAAAGGTAAGCAATTTGTGTTAGATATATAGCAAAAATGAATATCGAGATCATATTTCAACTGACTTATTCGCATCAAAAAAGTAAATCAATACATGTTTTAACAGATCTACCAGAGACTCTTGGTGATTATGCTGTTGGCTACGTACAGTTGAAACGCCAAGAAAACATCTGCAATGTGAAAGCAAAGCTCACCCCAAAACATAAAATCCATGAAAAAAATTATAATTGTTTGGTGCAGGTAGACGAAGAAGCAAACAAAGTCCTAGAATGTCAGTGTTTAGACTGTCCGGCATCTGAAGGTATGTGTATATTGAAAAAATGTATTGACAATTCAGATGAGATCAAATGTATTTGGTATTCATATCACATCAAGAATGTTCAAGGCCAATTTGAAGAATTTGTGATTTGGGACAAAAAAGTTAGAACAAAAAACTCATAAATTTTTTTTCAAAACTTGAATCAGAAAATTTGTGTTTCATACGATGCATTGGGTTTTCCAGGTGGATGTAAACATGGAGTGGCATTTTTGATGTGGCTCCATAGAATAGAAGTGAAGAACCCTCTGTAACTTCACAGACATGTTACTGGAAAAATCAAAATTATCAAAAATGGGGAAAGAGTATAAAATCTTTGAATTGAAGGATCTAACGAACAGAGAAATCCCTGAATTCAGAAACAGGCAAGGCGAATTTCTGAATAAAGCGAAGACTTTATCAGGAACTGGGGGAATATTTTCATTTTTCGAAAATAAACCATTTGAAAATCTAGCCATATACCAATTGGCCATCAATTTTCAAAACAAAAATTCTAATGGCACAGCAGATTAATTCATTGAGTTTATGACTGAACAAATGACTGATTCGTCATGTGAAACTGATGAAAATATTACCAGAAACCAGTCGAAATGTTCTACTTGGTATGAGTTACGGTTTGGAAGAGTAAAGCTCCTAGGACATATGGAACAGCAAAATGTAAAACTGAGGAAGTTCTGGCTGAAACAACTTTAGGAGCATCTAAAGCCCTCTTAACTGACCCAGTGAATAGAGGACTACTTTTGGAAGAAGCAGTCAGAAAAGAAGTAACTGACTACAATGACTGGTTTAACATCTTTTGAACCGATGTGGTAAGCATAAACTTTAATTAAGAGAATCCATCATTTTTACATTCATTTAATTAAAAACAGATATGAGGTATGTTGTCCTATCAGTTCTTTTCAACATAAGTAAGCCAATATGTAGAATTATATTCCATGAAACGTTGATTATATTGGCAACAATTTTGAAAACAACAATTACTTGGCCAACTAAGGATGAGATATCAGAAAATATACCAAAATGTTTCGCTCCTTTTCAGAATGTTAGCAGTTATTGACTGTACCGTGATACCAGTTGAACAGAGTTGTTTGTGTTGTAGATTGAGAACTTATTCTCTATATAAAAAGAGGCATACTATTAAAATCATGACAGCAGTTACTCCTGGTGGTCTCATTACATATATTAGTAAAGCTTATGGTGGAAGGAGTTCTGATAAGGAAATATTTAGACAAAGTGGAATAGTTGAGAAGTTGGAAGCTTTCAAAGATCACTTAATGAAAGACACAGGTTTTATAATAACAAATATTACAGATGAATGCGGCATGAGGATCATTCAGCTACCTTTTCTAAAGAATAAATCACAATTTTCCAAAGAAGAAGCATTATTAAACGCCAAAATTGCAAGGGCAAGAGTTCACATTGAAAGAGTCAATCAGCGAATAAAAGCTTGAGATTTTCGGCAAACCATTACCATATTCTTTGACACCTCAAATTGATAACATTTTCATAATAGTGCTGTAGTCAATTTATCAAAATCCATATTTAGTGATGACAAATTTCTTTCCTAAATTTATCCACGAATTAGCATTATAAATTTGTATTTTCATTTTAGGGCATTATTTCTGATTGCCAATTAAGTTTGTATTGCAGATTCGATAAAGTGTAGTAATTATTGCTCCTAAACTGCTCAATTTGAAAAAAATCTTCAAGCGCAGGAATACTTCAATAGGAAAGCATATTCAGAAATCATTTTGGGTGAAAGTTTGTATGGATGAACCATTAGTTGAAGTCATAAAAACTGGTATTTGAGCTTTTCTTTTTGAAATTCATCCCCTAAAGGGGTCAAATGAGGGTTACATTTTTTTATGGGGTTTCGGTTAGTATTTGAGTTACGGTCATAAACATTGGTGTTTTGGCTCTCTATTACAAATGAAGAATTCGTGTTTAACCTAACTTGAAATTTATTTTTGCTGTAAAATCAATTATGGCACCCAAACGAGATAATGGGAAACGGGAAGCCACAGGCATTATATATGAATATATATATTAATATTTGTTTTCATGTTTCAGCACATGCACAGAATATATCAAAGAACTGTGTAATCCCTGAGATCGCAAGCTCCTTTGATTGGCCCAGTGGAGCATTTGCCAATGAAGGTGAGGATTATTTTATTTAGTTATTTCAAGTTTGTCAAAATTACTCTTAATATATTGGTTAAATGATACTTTATATCAAAATTGAACATGGGATACTTCACAACCTCTGGTTATTTCATAAGAAATATAAAGTGAAAATGCTTGTTTTTTTTTCTAATTTATATTTGAAACCACTTTGATTTTTAATTAAAAAAGTTATTGTTTATCCTTTGAAAAAAATATCAAGCTTTTTTTTTCATTAGTAGAAAAAATGAAGTCTGCTCCAAGTAAACATTTATTTCTAGGGAAGAAATTAGCAATTCATTTGGCAAAGTATTTTGCCATCTTCAGGTCTCTAAAATCTACATAAAAAATATACAAGAGTGACCATTGTAAAAGTTGATAGAAGAATTACCACAAAAATAAACATAACATCACTGATTTACACAAACATTGAAGTTAGAATGCCAACTGATTAATATAACATAGATTATCGACTAAATTAATGAGTTGACATTTTAAATTCAATGCTTGTGTAAGTCGGTGATGTTATGTTAATTTTTGTGCTAAGTCTTCTACCAATTTTTACGATGTTCACCCTTGTATCGTTTCTATGTATATTTGAGCCTGAAAATGGCAAAATACTTTGACGAAATGCATTGCTATTTTCTTTCCTAGAAATAAATGCTCTTACTGTGGAGCAGACTTAATTTTTTCTACTAATTAATTAGAACTCCACCTCACATGGACTACTTTCATAATCTTTTTTTTTCATGTTCATCTAGCATGTGTACAGTTTACACAGAATGGATCAAGCAATGGATGAATTCTTCAAAATGAAGTGGGGATATAAGCTTCTGTTGAACTTACCTTCATCCATTGGGGTATTCGCCGAATTATTTTTTATCAGTAATGTATTGAATGAATAATTTATTGCATGTACCAATAGATGTTCCAAATATTACTGTATTGATACTTTTATTTATGTTGTAGATATTCTTGATGTTGGAATTTATCGAATGGATTATTGCATTTACCAAATATTACTTATTGTATCGATATTTTTATTTAAGCTTTTCTAACTAGATTTATGATGTTGGAATTTATCATTAATGTGTTGAATGGATCATTGCATGTTCTAATAGATGATCCAAATATTACTGAATCAATACTTGTTTTAACGAAATTTAAGATGTAGATATTCTGGATATTACGATTCATCATGAATGTATTATTGCTTGTACCAATAAATGTTCCAAATATTATCGTAACAATACTTTTATTTAAACTTTTTTACAAAATGTACAATGATTCTCGATGTTCTGTGATTGTTTAGATATAATCAATCATAAATGCATTATACTGTGAATATATATGTAGGCTTTGTCTGTTTGTATTATAATATAAATAAATTCATATTCGGTACCTGTTAGTGTTTCCTTCATGTGATGAGACAAATATTTATTAAGTTTGAACTACGGAAAATATAATTAATAATTTAGAATAAATAGACTGGAAGTATGTTCATACAAATTTCTTACATTTTTTGCAAAATTGTTATTTACTTATTTCACACCAATTCTTTGTTGAGGGATACTAATTCAAAGGTAAAGACGTTTACTCATCTATTTTTTACAAATATAGGCTTACATTTTCTGGTAAAAATTTTCCCTATGGTTACAAAGCTATAGAAAAAAAAATATTTCTGAAGATATTGGCATTCATGAAGAGAATGTGACAACAAACCTTAGAAAACTTTGATATAATACTGCACATTCTAGTTATTTAAAGTATTTTTGAATTTCAATCAATCAAAATAGAAGAAATGAATCTTATCGACAAAGTTGTTAAAGAATTCGTCCACTGTATGCTCCTGAAATAAATTGTATTGTGCCATTTGGAGTAGCAGATATTAAAAATTTTACAGTATTGCATTTTTTGTATTCTGACCAAGTCATGGACAGACGAACAAGATCAGAGGGTTTTTCAATTTCCAGACAATTAATAATTGAATTAACTTTCTTATAGCGAGCTCTGAAAGGGATCGGCAAATTTCTTTCAATTTCAGATATGTCAGGCCAATATATAAGCTCTTGTAAACAATTTGCCATCATAGGCACAGCTTTTGTGAATATCTTGTGAACACTTGATTTACTCAAATCAAAGTCATCAGCCAATCGAGAGTATACATCCCCAACCCGTATCTTTTTTAAACTTATCAGAACATCCATATATTTAATTTCTTCAATTTTGGTAATGTATTTCACAATCTGGTAAACATTTTCAGGGCGCCCCAAATAAAATTACTGTTCTTTTCTATAAGTGCAATAGATAAGCTCTGGCGCTACTGTCCTTCGATATTTTCACAATCAGGATCGGATGAAGATTGACTAGGAATATACTCAGAATTTTTTTTGGTGGTGTTATTTTGTTGAATCGGATAATGTACTAGCTTGGCTACTGCTAGGAGAACTATTCGAAACTCTTGAGTAAATATTTCCCATGGATGTAATGTCACTCAACACAGTTTTACTAGCTGAAGGAGTGATGTTTTCATTTGGTTTGGGTTTCTTCATCGTTGGTAGGTCATGTACTTATGATGAAACATTGTCAGACCAATGTCCTTTCAGGTTGATATGTGGACAGACATCTTTCTTCAACATAAATTTGGATCCCGTTGTTCTAGCATATTCCCAATTCGTAGTATCTTCTTTCAGCTGGAACCAAAAAACAATATGTTTATAGGACTGGATATAAAATACAGTACTGATCGATGATTTTGAAAACTTGCATTGAGTGAAATTAAAGTTCGTTCCTTGATGTACTCACCTGGAAATGTTCTGCACAAAAGCATATATTTCCACTTTTTACAAAAGTTTGATTCACTTTCACTGGTGTTCAGACAACCGGGCACATAGCACTTTTTAGACATTTTCATAGTTATTGAAATTAGAAAATAATTTCGGATATTTTTCAATACCAAACATTCATGGAGAGCTTGTTTATTTGCAGCAGTTCTCTGCATACAGTGCTGCCAATTGAAAGTATACAATATGCTGACTAGCCTCTACCAAAATGCGGAGTTTTACTCCCAGAATTTTGAGAATGCTTACAAAATCCTTACAAACTTAATTTATACATAATTTATGGTATATATGGATGATTTCGAGGGTCGACTTGTTCTGATAGATACTGATTCTGAAACGAAACCAGAACAAACTAGACTAAAAGAAGCACATATTCACAAACGTCCATTGAACTGGAAATGCAATAGGGAACACGCATGTGCCCCCTTTCTAGAATATTTTAATTGGCACATAAAGACTACCACCTAGGGAGCTCAGCAACAAACTTAATTTTTCATCATTCGAAATTGAAAACGCCAATTTTGTCGTCACATTCAAAAACATACTCCTAGCGCCTCTGGTGGACGTAAGCATCGTTATTTCACACAGTAAAATTTTTACCACTAGTTGCATCGAACTGTCAACTATAATTTCATCTGCCTTCGTTTATATGTTGTACTAATATTTTTATCATCATAGTATTTTCAAATATCACATTAAAAGTGAGCTTGAATTTATGTTTGGGTTGAAAGAAATAGTATCGACTATCAATATTCCTGAAACAACCACAACTGGCGCTAGTGTTTGGAGGAAGTTATTCAAATGAAGGTCAAATCGAGTTTGAATTGAGGAGCACTTTTAAACATGGAAATTTTGACAAAATTTTGAGATATGAGAAATCATTTTCACGAAATGTAATTATTGTGGATCTGAGGCAAAGAAAAAATAAAATAAAATCATGCGTGTTCCCCATTGTCTACTAGGTCAGAAGTTGGGGGTAGCATTGAAACCTGTTGATAAAACCATAGTATAATCTAAACAATGATAAAACTCATAGAAGCCTGAGGCTGAGATAAGATTTCAGATATGTCATGTCATGCTAATTTTAATTTCGATAAACAAACCACACAGAACTCAAACTAGCAAACTACTATAGACAAAGACGTGAAGAGTAACGACTAACAATTTCTGTGCCATTACATGACTGGCTATTAGCCATGTGCCACACGAAACAAACACAAGTAGTCAGGAAGACTCCCACTCTTATTAGTGCAAAATGCTTACAAAATCCTTACAATTCGTTATTACTCCACGATTACTCCAAAGCTTTCGAATTGCTTACAAATGGAGTAATTACTCTCAAAACGGCAGCGCTGTCTGCATATCTCGTATCAGCAGGGTTGCCAACAGGTCGTCACCGATTTCCTCACAATTTTTTTTGGGTTTACTCACAAATTACTCACAACTACAAAATATCAAAATACAGACAGATTTTACATACATAAAAAATACAAAAGGAAGGAAAATGTACTTTTAGATTATAAACTGGTTAATGTTTCCCCTTTTTCCACAGACTAAATTTAACCTTGTCGTTTCAACTGACATCTGTCAAAAACTAAGGTTATTAACAGTGCTGCCAATTGAAAGTATACAAAATGCTGACTAGCGTCTATCAAAATGCGGAGTTTTACTCCCAGAATTTTGAGAATGCTTACAAAATCCTTACAAACTTAATTTATACATAATCTATGGTATATATGGATGATTTTGAGGGTCGACTTGTTCTGATAGATACTGTTTCTGAAACGAAACCAGACCAAACGAGACTAGAAAAAGCACATATTTACCAATGTCTATTGAAATGGAAATGCAATAGGAAACACGCATGTGCCCCCTTTCTAGAATATTTTGATTTGCACATAAAGACTACCACCTAGAGAGCTCAGCAACAAACTTAGATATTGAAAAAATATGTAATGTTTTTCATAATTCGATATTGAAAACGCCAATTTTGTCGTCACATTAAAAAACGTACTCCTAGCGCCTCTGGTGGACGTAAGCATCGTAATTTCACACAGTTCTATTTTTTACCACTAGTTGCTTCGAACTGTCAACTATAATTTCATCTGCCTTCGTTTATATGTTGTACCAATATTTTTATCATCATAGTTTTCAAATATCACATCAAAAGTGAGCTCGAATTTATGTTTGGGTTGAGAGAAATAGTATCGACTATCAATATTCCTGAAACAACCACAACTGGCGCAAGTGTTTGGGGGAAGTTATTCAAATGGAGGTCAAATCGAGTTTGAATTGAGGAACACTTTTAAACTTGGAAATTTCGAAAAAAATTTGGGATATGAGAAATTATTTTCACAAAATGTAATTATTGTGGATCTAACTGAGGCAAAGAAAAATTAAAATGAAATCATGCATTGAAACCTGTTGAAAAAAACATAGTATAATCTAAACAATGATAAAACTCATAGAAGCCTCAGGCTGAGATAAGATTTCAGATATGTCATGTCATGCCAATTTTGATTTCGACAAACATAACACAGAACTCAAACTAGCAAACTATTATAGACAAAGACGTGAAGAGTAACGACTAACGAGTTCTGTGCCATTAGCCATTACATGACTGGCCATTGGCCATGTACCACACGAAAAAAACACAAGTAGTCAGGAAGATTAACGCTTTTCTCCCACTCCTTGGTCCTTAGTGCAAAATGCTTACAAAATCCTTACAATTCGTCATTACTCAACGATTACTCCAGAGCTTTCGAATTGCTTACAAATGGAGTAATTACTCTCAAAACGGCAGCGCTGGTTATTAACCTGTTTTTGACAGAACACGAGGTCCGTTGAGATCTTCGTTGTAGTGCAAGATCATTAAATAATAAAATAATGTCCTTGGGTGTAGTGTAGGACACTGGATTGACAGTTGACAATACAAAAACATAAAAAATGATTGAACTGATTGAAGTTTCCCTTTCTCTCTCTAGTGTTATGGTCCTTGCTTCCGTTTGGCACATTTAGCATTCGATCAAATGATTGAAGTTTATTCATTCAATAAGAGCAATGCTCGTTGAACATCGATAGTTTGCGATACTATCGATATTTCCTATAAAAAATATCGATAATTATTATTTCAAATTCAAGTAGAATCGAGGTTATGATTGTTTGTCTGAAATTTATTAGAATTATTTTTCCAGCTTTCGAAATGAAAATTCATTGTATAGATGTAGTTTGTTACTTCAAATTTACAATATGTTGTCTATCGATTGAGAAGTGGGTGAAAAAGGGAGTAAATTGTATTATAACACCATAGCCGCTTTCGATTGGCGTTTGGCCGCTCTCAATTGGCGTTTGGTTCGGTAAGCGGTTGACATTTAAATGGCTTTATTGTTTTCTGATTGGCTGAGTTAGTGAGCTGTCATCCACCGGCCAATCAGGAAACGACGATGTCATTTTAACGTCAACCGCTACCAGAACCAAACGCCAATCGAGAGCGGCTCATGTTAAAGTTTCAGTGGCGGCGGCGGGTATAATTCATATCAATATTATGCACTTTGAATGTTCGCTGACCTCTGATAGCTCACAATTTACTCACAACTGGCCATTACTCACAAAATTACTCACAGACCATGAAATTCCTCACAAATATGAGTGATAACTCACAAATTGGCAACCTTGCGTATCAGATATATGCAAGAAAAAGAGCTGAAGAGAGAAAAACGATTGATAATCAGGGTTGCCACCTTCTGAAATTCTCGAATACATCACACAACAGTAATACATCAGACTTTAAATATAAATCCGAATATTCTCCCAGGCTCTTACACTCGAACAGATCCCAAACACGTTTAGCTCTCATATAATCTTTATCGGATACATGTTCCTCATTCAAATTGTCATAGAATTGATTTTTCGTTGGTAGACTTGAAACATTCAACTTGCCAATGTCATCCACGGAACTATAAGGAAAAACACCTTTTTGTCTCATCAAATCGAATTGGTTCGTTTCAGGAAAACACTTCAACATCTACATCTACACATTGCTTATCACTTGAATTAGCCCCCAATTTCTCCAACGAATTCGACATGAACTTAAAACTATCTATAAATCTCATTTTCAAATAATTTTACCCCTTTACTTTGATACCTATGTGTATAGACATGTTTTGTGAATGATATCCCACACAGCACAGGATATCCTATGGACGTCCAATTCAGATCCAATTCATGTCGGAATATCCTTGGACCATTTTGGATATCCATAGGATATCCAAAATTGATCCAAAGGGGATATTTGTGTTAATGAAAAAAAAAAAAGTTTCAAGATTTCAGTTTCTTAAATGAATTTGTAATTACAGGTGAAGAAGTGAATAATTCTGGAACTATCAACTTTCTTTTGAAAGGAGTCAAATCAAACTGAATGTTGTCTAACCCTTCCTACTCTCTTAGGGGAAATAGATATAATAACGGTTTCTCTCTACTGCTTTCCCCACTCTCATAATCTGGACCTATGTCATGATACCAGACATCAGATACCTTTCCCCACTAAACGCAAACGCCACCTATCCTATAACTCATGGGAGTTGGCACCACTAGCAGTCGGTTTCAGTTTCTGACGTTTCTGTCAAACGTCCATTTTTCGGTCTTTTGATTGTTTGAAATGTTTTTTAGCGTTGTGGCGTGTGGAAAGAAGTGAATTGTTTTGTTTCTTGTTGCTGCGCTGACCTTAAAATGGGTACTCCTTGTTCATTGAATCAATCATCAAATAGACAAAGTTCAATGTAAAGTAATGAATAGACTAGTTTTTAAAATCAAAGAATACATAGAAGTGGATGATTCTTAATACAGAAATGCTGATATCGGAATATGAAAATGAATATATACTATGAAAATGATTCACAATCAATATTCTTATAACATTTCACAGGTGACACCCTCAAAACATTGGTCAAACATTAAGTGTTAACTAGACACCTACTCACTGAAATACTTGATGATGTTCGAAAAATAAAAATGGATCTAAACGCTAATACTACTTTATCAGCAGAGAGTCATGTACTCTCGTGACTTTTGAACACTTTCCTGTCAACTCGGAAGAAACATTGGGACTTCTTGAAGAATATCTGTCTTAAAGGAAACATTTTAAAGCTACTGTAAGTAGATTTTCAAAGTGATAATTTGTCAAATTGTGCTGTTTCATTGTTTTTTTTAGGTAACAGATGTCAAAAATAGGAGAAAGCTCACCATGTGATTTTATGAAACGGTGCCTCAATTCTATATTCACAAATAGTTTTGCTTTGGAATATAGCTGGTTAGGAGCCAGAAAGAAAAAAAAAATTGGAAAATTGAAAGTAGCAGAACTTCTGCTTGGTGAGAAATATAAATATACAATAAAATTTCAAATAAGTTCAAGAATAATATTTTCTCTAATTCTCTTAATGTAAATAATAAAGTTACAAATATAAATATATATCACTTTTCATTCAACATTAGTCTAATGAGTGATATGTAAAGACCCATTATGTTCGTTAAATAATATTTTATATTATTTCAGAAGCAGCACAATTAAATGGGGTACCTGACAGAAAAGCTTCAGAAGAAGCGATAAAGGCATGGCTACGGAGAGCAAAAGAAAGGCACATCTCAGCCAATAAAAAGATGGTGCCATCATCAGAAGATGAGACACCCAGTGCATTGTTTTTTCCATGACTGATTTTCGTTGACTTTTTATTAATTCATTTTAAGATTAAAACTTTTTTTTAATTATCTTGTCTGCATTTTTTTAAATTGCGAGTTGCAATTGCAATAATTATATAGAACCATGGAGGATATCTTATGGACGTTCGTGGGGGATATCCTATGGACTTCCATGAAGGATATCTTATGGATGTCCAAGAAGGATATCTTATGGATGTTCTTGAAGGATATCTTGTGGACGTCCATGAAGGATATCTTATGGACGTCCATGAAGGATATCTTATGGACGTCCATGAAGGATATCTTATGGACGTCCAGGTTAGTGGCCTAAGAATGTCCATTGGACGTCCATAGGATATCCTTTGGATAAAAACTGGACGTCCATTGGATATCCAAAATATCCTTAATGGATATCCATTGGATATCCACTGGATGTCCATGTGTTGTATGGGATGTATTTTTCCTTAGTTTGGAGAATAATATCAACCTCATCCTTTTCCTCATACAATTCTTTAATGAACATATGGCAATCATAACCACTCATATTATGGCATATAATGGGGATGAAATTTGGTATTTTGAAATTCAAATTACAGGTAGAGTGCGCTGCTGGATATATTTTTCTCCCCGTGAGATGTCAGTGGTATCTGAGTCTAACATCGCCTTCTGAGGGAGGTTTTTCGCATATACCACAAGTAGTGGCATTATGAAATTCCTCTTCTGGGGTTTGTTTAGTCATCGGTTTCACATACCTCAAATGATTATTATATATATATTTCTTAAATCTTCTTCTATTCGCATTGTGAAAACCTTTGCCGCATCACCACCTCTATAGGAAACAAATTCTGTTAATTTATCATCAAAGGAACATTTTATCAGATAAGCAAATGAGTAAGCTTCGTGTTGAACGGTTCTATTCGTGTATGGGAGTTCGGGATTCGGTTCACTCGTTAGAATAGGCTTTAACAGATTCGAAATCTGCATACACAACAAATAGCACCTTCATTTGTCTTTCGAAATTTTCAAACATCAAAGTGTTACCGGTCACCATCTTTCCAAATTTATTGATCCTAAAATCAGACATATGATTACCCCAAGTAGCACACAGAGGTCATAATTCGGTTGTACAGACGACTACTAGACCTTTCGCAAAAGTCCATGACTTATGTCTTGTAATATGCTGAGACGTCGCTATGTATGCCAATACGACAAAAAGGCACACTCTTGCGACGTCACATCGACGTTATAAAGTAGTGGTAATTACTTGCCAATATAGACTTATTTAAGCCAGTCGCAAAAGGGTCGTTCTGTGGTCCTAGTGTAGTCATTATATCATTATGCATGAAGGTCATAATCTTTCTAATATATAGTATTACAATATGTATACCATATCACAAGATTTTATATAATATCAATATAATATATAAGTCAGCCTTCCTTTACATGTTCATGATACTCTGTGACCATGATAGTTATCGAGATAAAAATGATTTTCATTTATGTGTCTTTAAGAATTGTTCTGAAACTCTAGTGACCAAGCAAATCCATTTTTACGATCAAAATCCAATTCTACTTACTTAAAATTCATGCGCCTCGAAAATGAAGGGAGATAAATATTTATTTTCATTTCAGAAAAAATATATTTCATCAATTTTTTTCATTAATCGTTGAAATATGTAGACCATATTACGAAATATACTTGATTAGCACATCTCCAATGATTTTTTAATTGATATAACACCCAGGGTCCCATATTTTTTATCTTAAATATTTTTGTTCCAATATGGCTACCAGAATGATGTTATCAATCAATCGAAAAACATGGATGCCGTCCTTCTAGTGTCGAAAAGTTGTAATTACTCCGGTATGTACTATCATAGAATAGTTTACGAGTGTCTCAAAGACATCGCAATATCTTACATAAAAAAGTTGTAATGTAGTCGCTATGACCACAAGTAGCACGTTTTGTTGTACTAACGTCGTAACGCTATCAAAACAGAAGAAGATATACACTGAGTGCATAAGCATTCCGCTAGTTCCGCCTAATGGAAAACGCTGAAAATAACTGACATTTACAATAGAGGTTATGTTGATGTTGAATATTTGAATATTTTTTATTCATCACTCGAAGTGCACATACATATTATTTATGTCTTTCCTTGTTGTGAAAACAATTGAAGGAACTGGATGAACTTCATTTCTTTGCAGTGTCCCGATAGACTGATTAATTATTTCAGATGGTAATTTTGGAGTAGGCACTCATCCTTCCTCTTTATATTTTTCTATACGCTCCAGTTCTCTTGTAAGGCAGATTGGATTTTTATTTTGCCATTTTAATCATTCATAGGGAACTGAATATTCTACATACATAACACAATATACCTATCCAACAAAAATAACATAACCAACAAAAATAATCTAACCATAGATACATAATGTAATCATTACGACCAAAGTTCATCAGTTGATAAAACTACATTACATGAGTACAATATGTAGTCGTAGGAACGTTTCAAAAATCTACTCATTAGAACCACATATGTTCATTGTCATAATAACCTCACAGCAACTGCTCTTAAGTTCTACTTAACGACACATACTATTTATTTACATACAAACCACAGTACAACTTCATCTCGAGAATTCTTTATTGTACTCTCGTTATATCTACTATACGACGTCATAGCAACGCCTGAAGGTTATAAAACGCACATTAACTTTTTGGTTCTAAAACATACAAATACGTGGTCTTTAAGACGGTATAAGAAGTCATTATGTTAATTTTATGACTCTGTGCTACTTGGGACAATCATGTATCTGGTGATGCAAAAGTAATCGCTCATTAGAAAAATATAATAAACACCCATCACAAAAAAAATGTATTCATGTGCTGATATCTGACTAGACACCAACCTTGAAAGATCTTTTATCCAACAATAATGACTATTTCCTTTGTCATCAGTGATAAGCAACAAATTGACATGTCTTCGGAGTTTCCTTTGAGAGTAGCGTAATGGACCCACAATCTCATATTGAACTTTTTTGTTTTCTATTTCAGACTCTAGCTGACTGACTGAAATATCATTTAAACACTCAAATGTTATTATAACCCGCAATTTAACTGGAAAATTCATACCTGTCAGATTCAGGACGTTATCATAGTGTGGGTATGAGGACATCTCCGACACGTAACGATCAGCAGGAAATAATGCGGATGTCACAGCCCAGGCGAAGCAGTGCTGATCTTCATTCTTCACATTGATCACACCTTTTCTATTCTCGATGAATTCCGGCAGCTTTATGTATGGTGATCCACCAAGAGGGCTATATTTATTTATATTCACCTCAAGGAACAAAATTCTTTCACAACCCCATCCTAGAACAAATAAATATTATGGAGGACTTTTTTCCATACAATTTTGGATGTTACAACTAACCTGAATCACGCTCCTCAAATTCCGTAGTTTGAGCGATAATGATATCGCGAAAGGTGTCGAATAATCCATTCAAATCGCTGGATCGATCAGCAATTCGGTTCAGAGAGTTGAATGATTTGATGTCTGTCAATTCCTGGGTTTGGATGACATAACTGTTTTTTTCCAATAGTCCAATGACTCTGTGCTTGATCTCATTGAAAAATGGCCCATACTCAGTATACACATTATCGCTAGCCACTCTATGGCTTGCAATGCGGTACTTTAAAGCATTTTTGATCATGTGCACGCCATTACCCAAATGCATACAGGAATTCGTCCTGTGTGCTAATGTTCTATTGTGCGAATTGATTTGACCATATGGTAATGTCACATTACAACATTGACATGTGTACAATGGCGCAAGTGACGAGGAGTCATCATCGCTATTATCCAATTTCACACGCTTTGTTGAAGGACCTCCCCCACAACTCTCGCGTTGATGGCGACGCAGATTATCACTACACGAGTAAACGATTTACCACAATTACAAGAATACATCTTTTAAACTTGCTCTCGATAGTCGAGGAGAAACTAATACAGGACATACACCCACATCTCTTTCATGTAGCGGAGTGGGCACAATTAAGGTCACACTCCGTTTGGTTTCACCGACTCGACCTTGGGGTGCATGATGCGATTCACTCCATACTGAAACAACGTCAGAGAGGATTCGTGTGAAGGTCACCTTGAAAATGTTTACCGATTCACATATCTCAACTCAATGTCAAGGTCATACAAGATCAAATGTGGGATGAACGATATGCACTCTCCCCCAATGCTCAAGGTCATCCCAAGGTGAAGGGTGTCTAGAACGATATGCGGGAACTGTCCTTTTCCCAATGCACAAGGTCATCCCAAGGTGAAGCGTGGTACGAACGATATGTCCTCTTTCCCCCATGCTCAAGGTCCTCCCAAGGTGAAGCGTGTCTAGGACGATATGCCCTCTCCCCCAATGCTCAAGGTGAAGGACAGACAACGTTACACACGATCATGCACAACTATGTGCCTTCTACCTTCCCCCCCAATGGCACTGTCCTCTACACCGCCCCATCTCAAGGTCCCTTCAAGGTTGACGATACACATAGCTAAACCCCCCTTCTCAAGGTCAGGGGCGTGCGTTCTACCCCGCCCCATCTCAAGGCCTCTTCAAGGTTAACGATACACTTACACACATAGCCAAACCCCCTTCTCGAAGTCAGGGGCGTGCGTTGGGGGGGTCAAGGTCTAGGTCGTGGGGAGATCCAGAACCGGCTTAAATCTCCTACTTCTATCTATATAGAGAAATCCGAAATATGTGTTACATATTCAATGATATAGCCCAAATTTCGTATTGATTGTACTTCTACTTTGTAATAAATATATTTTAAATGTTTAAATCATCTTGATACATGATTGAGGTAAAGGAGCATTCTCAGAGTTGAAATTGAACTGAAAAGTTGAGGAGCTCCTAAAATATTTAAGGTATTTTTTTTAATGTTTTTTATTACATTACTTATGAATTCAGCAATGAAAGGCTAAATCATATTCAGTTATGAGAAAATAATATAAATATTATGGAAATGAAGGAAAAAAACATTTCATGCTACATTTCACGTGACGCTATAGTGGATGTTGAGAATGAGTTTTCAGTTCCATCAAACATTAGAGTGTTTTATTGAAAAGCGAAACAAGAACAGTTTACTTCTTAATTGCCAGTACAGTGTTCTATCTATCTCCATTTCAAAAATCACGTTACAGATTCAGATAAACTTACAAATTATGTACTAATAATTGAGAAGAACGAGCACCCATTGAGAGAGCTGGCCCAATAAAAATACACTAATTATCGTTTTGGCTAGAAAATTGACTGACATTTTGTAAGATGCAGTTTAGGTGAAGCAAAACGTAAAATTGTAAATGAAAGTTTTTGTTTCAAGCCAATCCTTGTCAACAAAAATATTCTCATGTATTTTGTTTTGTGAATTTCGTAAAAATCTTCATTTTCAAGAGTGGTATATACATTTTCGAAATTTTTTGGATCATCATCTAGATAATCTGTTTCCATAGATTAATGAATCTGGTCTATAAGGTGACTTTTGCAAATCTGCCGGAAATATAGGATTTTGAGAAATTACGTTATCCAAAGTATTCCTAACATTGAACCACTTTCTTGGATAATTCCATGATTACCATTAACGGTACATCTGATGAGTTGGGACAAGTAGAATGTTCATCGGTTTTTCCGAAATTGTAGTTGATTTCAGATGTTCTGGTACTAGTAATGGGGTTCTAGAGTCTGTAAATTAGATTTATCAGACTTATCTGTGAATGTTTCGCTGTAATCCATATTTTCTTCTGATGGGAAAGTTTTCCCAAAAAAGGGAAGATGAGGGAGGATCAGAAATGTTCTTGACACTTAAATTATCTGATGCATATTCAAACTTATTCTCAAGAGCCAATTTCCTCAAGAAGGCATTTCGCTTCATTTTGAATCCTGAATAAAAAATTTACAATTTAATGATATGGTGGGTATTTATCAAAAATAATATTCAGGGTTTACGCAAAGAGACTTGGAGGATACTGAAATATTTTTTTGAAAGCAACTATTATGCGTAAAATATGTAGGTTTTTTAAAAATATGTGGAATCATCTGCGACTCCAAGATAAACTTTAGTCACTATCTTCCATTTCAAAATAAACTTTTGGGTATTCATTTGAAAAGGAAAACATTCTCAATTGAATATTAAATAGAAATATTTCTCTGTGAATTGAAAAATCCACATAAAAATGAAGTTATTTTTGTGAATATCTATCAGAAAACAACTACTTCCCCGGCTAAAACCACGCTGGACATTGAACTACATCTGATAGATATTTTGAAAGGACCCTAAATCTGAAAGTAAAAATTTTATTCTCTATTTCAGCCTCAATAGAGAACTCATTTAGATGAATGAGATGAAGAAAAATGTTTTCCAAGAAGAAGCACTCACCAGAAATCATTTCTAACATTGATGCAAGACTGGCATCGCATTCATATTTTCAAACAAACCAATCTACATACCCCATGACAGGTTATAATGTCAAAAAAAAAACTGGTTCCAAAATGTCACTCCGAAAGAAATTTTCCTTTGCAAAGTGAGATTGCTTCTAGAAAATGTGTTTCCCAATTGTTCCGGTCTTCCTGATGATCGTGGAAGCGTGAAAAGGATCTTCTTCGACGAAAATTTATTGAAGAACTATTGAATGCGATGCCAGTCATTCATCAATGTTACAAATGATTTCTAGTGAGTCCTCCTCCTTGGAAAACATTTTTCTTCATCTCATTCATCTATATGAGTTCTCCATTATGACTGGAATAAAAAATAAAATTTTTACTTTCAGATATTTTTTTTTCAAAACATCTATCAGATGTAGTTCAATGTCCAGCGTGGCTTTAGCAGGGAAAGTAGTTATTTTCTGTTAGATATTCACAAGAATAACTCCATTTTTATCAATAATTTTTCAATTCACAGAAAAATATTTCTATTTAATATTCAATTGAGAATGTTTTCCTTTTCAACGTAAAATATGTAATTCATGATTACTGTTGACAACATATCAAACAAAATTCCATCTCAGCACATCATATAAAATTGTTAAAAGCAAACAATGGCTGCCCTAAAAAATAGTGTATACTGTACTGTAGAAAAATTATATAATTTATTGAAATTTGAAGTTGAAAGTACTAAAAATTATTTAGATATCTTTTTTATATAGCACGTTTATAATACGGACTAAAAAGTATAAAATAATTTATTTTAGCCCCATACAGATTTATATCCCCATACAGATTCCTTATCCCACACAGATTGTCTTCAAAAATTGTGATTGTGAATTTTTGATAGCTATGAAAATTCTTTTGAGATTTAAAACAAAAAACGTGTGGTGCATGTAATAGATAATAGGAGTGTAGGAAGTAGCTGTCGTTGAGAAAACTTACACAACAGTTCATATCATTTGCAGCGCAATAACATATTAGGGACATGCAATTATCTTTTGCATGTACCCCACATTTTTTGTTTTAAATCTCACTAGTGAATTCATAGCTATTCAAAATTCACAATCATAAGTTTTTGGGATTATAAATCTGTATGGGGCTAGGAGAAATTATTTTATACTTTTTAGTTTTATAAACGCGGTATATATTAGAAAAAATATCCAAATAATTATTTTCTGCTTTTCGTCTTTTGTGAGTGAATTTTGGCAATCGATTTTAAACATCTTGATGGGATTATGATGGAGCCATTTAGTTCAAAATCGATTGCTCCTCACTACTGTTATGATTGTTATTATCGCAGACAAACATACAGACATGTGACTGAGCTATAAATATTCATTCATGAAATCGGTATATTGAATTTCAAGTTCACGTGACATTTTTGATTCCAGTGCATAAAATCTCTGGATACTTTGTTCGGTATTATCGCGTAGAATAGTGCTAGGTAATTTAACAGTAAGATGGGAAAGGCCCAATTCTCCGAAAGGTTATTGGTAAGAATTCCTTCGGCTGACACTAGCGAAGAGACATATGAAATAACCATGAAATATTTATATGCCAAGACTAAGTTAATGGCAACACCGCAGGGCTTCTTCTCTTCGCAGCGCTCTCTAAAGATGTGCGAACTGATCGACGACTGGCAAAATATTCTTGAAATATTAAATAAAAGCATCGAGTCCCCTTGCCTCTCAACCCGGGCTTTGATTCATCTTTGGTATACACCGGGCTTCGTACTGTGCGTTTGCCATATATATATATATATATATATATATATATATATATATATATTTGAAATCATTTTAGGCAGCTCAAGAACATCCAGAGTACCTATGAAATTTGTATGAACAGAAAATAGTGTTTCAAAACTAATCTAATGTTGGTACAGTTTTATTCAAATTAAAATATAAAAATGTGTGTATTTTTTTCAAATGTTTGTGTGTTTATGCCTTTGTATGCAAACTTTTTCAGAGACACAAGCTGAAGATTGTAATTCTAGTGACAATATCGATTGGTTTTTGACAAAACATCGTAAGCGACAAAAGTAAAATTCTACAGGAAGCTTTTTTTTTCTTATACTGGCTTCATTTCAATACTTAGACTTCTCAAAATGTGTAGGACTCTATTTGATTCGCCGAAAAATCGTTCAAGTGTATAAAATCCAGTGCAAGATGTTATTTTCATTGAATATTGTTCCATATCCAAAGGCATTTGACTGTGTTGATCACGAGATACTGTTAGCTAAGCTTCACCACTACGGCTTTAGAGGTGTAGTTAACGACTGGATGAAGTCTTATTTAACAAATCGCTACCATATAGTGAAAACCACTACCCTGTCAGATAGTGCACCTGTTATTTGTGGTGTACCCCAATGATCTATATTGGGCCCCACCCTTTTTTTGTTATATATTAATGATCTGCTTGGCATAAACATATCAGGAAAATTCACAGTTTTTGCCGATGACACTACCATTTTATGGCAAGACAAAAATGCTAACTCTCTGCAAGAAAAAATCCTTACTGACATAAAATTAATGAAACAATGGTGTGATTCTAATCGTCTTATTTTGAATGTAACGAGAACCAACATTATATCTTTCAGGTGTGAACTAAGCAATATTAAATTGGATAATGGTTCTATCGAGAGCCGCGATAACACTGAATTTCTGGGAATATTCATCGACAATAAATTGAAATTTGAACATGTTTTCAATTTAAATAAGAAATTATCCTCTGGATGTTTTGCTGTGAGACTTGTAACAAAAGAGCTCGGACTCTCAGTAGCAAAAACAAGTTACTATGCCTCGATAGTCCCACCTAAAATACACAATTCCATTTTGGGGAGTATGCAATAACAATCTCTTACAAAGCACCATGATACTACAAAAACAGGCAATTAGATATTTATCTACAGCAAAGGCACGTGATCCCTGTAAACCATTATTAGTTTTCCTTAAAATACATACTGTTTTCGCCATTTTCATCCTTGAAACAGTATGCTTGATTAAAAAACATTTGTATAATTTTAATACTACTCCTTCCCATCACTCTATTCGCAAGCATAACAGTATCAATTTACCAAGACCAAATTCGTCCTTAGTGAAGGACTCTTTTATCTACAATGGTTGGAAGATGTTCAACCATTTACCAGATTATATAAGGGATATTACCTACAATGATCATTTCAAAAAGGCTGTGCATTTATAACTATGTGATCGACCTTATTATAGCTTGGAAGCATTTTATTCTGGCACTTTTTAACCCTTTACTCTTCTACCTTTAATCTTATCAATTAATCTCATATACCAACATCATACTCATTCTTTTTAGATATAATTTTAGATTTATGTAAGAGCTTTGTCCATATGATTTTATTTTCTTCTTGACGACAATCGTTTATATTTATTTTCTCTCTATCTCTTTAAGCAAACTGTGATTGAGAACTATTTACTATTTAATATTTTATCTTTTTACATTGTCAGATGTGATTGTTTCTCGTTTATGGATTGAATACTTATTTATTGCATTGTTCATTATTGTAAATTGTAAACTATGCTTTGTCAACCAGAATCTTATTTTTTCAGACAATAAAGTACATATTGATTGATTGATATGATAGTTTGTCAAAACAATTTCAAAGTTTCTTCGATTTGGATCTGTCACTTAAGATACTCATGAGATGTTTTGTTGGTATCAGATTCGATATTTTGAACAGAAACAAAGCGAAATCTCGCAATATAACGTCAATTTTTAGGCCAAAGTGCACTCCACTTTACAGTAATCGTTATTAGGTTTTTACGTGTTATGTCATTCTGTCATCATGGGAATAAAATATGATCATAAGCGACAGAAACAGAATTATAACCGACAAGATTTTCTGGCATTTACGATCATCTGCCAGTAGCATATTGTTGTAAATGTCCGAACACCCCGTAGAGTACATTATTTAATTTAATTTTTAAACTGGTCAAGGTAATGTTATTTTTCGGAACATGCCTTGTTTTGATTTGTTGAAAATATAAACAGGATGTTCATAAAATCAGATGTGGAATCATCTGCGACTTCATTTTAATCGTGGATTTTTCAATTCACAGAAAAATCTTTCTATCAATATTCAATTGAGAATGTTTCCCTTTTCAACATGCCTTGTTTTATTGTGTCAAAGTTTCTATTGAAAATATAATCTGTCGTTGTTTTATGAATTGTGTATGACAATAACTTTTATCATCTTGTATATTAGATTGGTTTGTTTTGTTTATATTTTGATGATGTACCTACTATACTGTCAATAAATCTTTGATAAGAAAAGTCAAGTACTTCTAAGGAAGGTGTATTAGCAAGTAATGCGTAATAACTTTAACAGGTTATGGGCTCAGAGCTAGAAACAGTGTTTTAGTTTATCCGTGAAATATCTGGAAAGTGAATTTATCAGAAACTTTTCCTAAATTCTGATCAAGTTCCTGACTGCTGTCAAATATGAGTTGTTGAGCAAGTTGCAGTGTAAGAATAGTCAGTATGGCTAATGGACACAGATCTTTGCCATCTATGGAGAAATTGGAAGGCATGTCAAACTATAATAACTGGAAATTTGCTATGAAAATGTACCTAATTCATGAAGATCTGGGGGAATATGTATCAACCGAAATTGAAGAAGGATGCCAAGGCAAAAGCAAAAAGTTGTCTTATGGTTTAACCATCTGCTTATGCTTATGTGAGGTCTGCTTCAAGTGCTAAAGAAGCCTGGAATAACCTCGAGAAAGCCTATGAAGATAAAGGACTTTCTAGAAGGTTGACATTACTTCGTTCTCTATTTGCTGTTAAGTTGGAGAAATTTACAAAGATGGAGGAATACGTTTCTGAAGTTATGTCTCTATCCCAAAAGTTAGCTGATATAAATTCTCCTATTGATGACACAACTATTTTATGGCATGGGAAGGATATAAATCATTTGAAAGAAATAATTGCTGTTGATCTCACTAAAATAAAGCAGTGGTATGACTCCAATTCTTTGTGTTTCAACCTGAACAAAACAAATTTAATCTCTTTCAAGTTCAACCTTGATAATCTATATATGAATGTGTTCTGTATTTGTTCAAGAACACAAATGTTACTGAACATAGGCACAGTCATAAATATCCAACACGAAATATAAATGTGAATTTTCCGGTACACAGATTAGTACTATCAGAAAAGCATCCATCATATGCATCTAAAAAATTCTTTAATAAACTACCAAACAATATAAAAAGTCTGAATAGCATCAGTAAATTCAAAAAGGGAGTAAAGAAATTACTTATCGACCTTGAACCTTACTCTCTTGACGAATATTTCCTACATACATTCACATAGCTCTAATCCTACTCACATGGTTGAATGTGATCTTGTTTCTGACGCCTATTTCATTTTTGGTTTTTGTATTTTGACTATGTATAAAAATATGAAATATTCCATGAAATAAAGACTATGTTATTATTATTATTATTTTTAATATTGGAAAACCATGTAATTGTGAATAAACCAAATACTAAGTTCCTAGGTATGTTTATTGATAACAAACTGAAATTTGATCAACATGTTTCTAACTTAAATAAAAAGATATCCTCTAGTTGCTTTGCAATCAAAGTTGTTTCAAAGGAACTAAATACAGCTTCAGCTAGGTTGGTATACTTCTCTTTAATTGAATCCCATTTGAGGAATGGTATTGCATTTGGGGGTTCATGTAGTGATCATTTATTCAACTCAGTGTTTGTATTACAAAAAAGAGCAATTCGATATCTGTGTAAAGCTCAGTTCCATGATCACTGCAAACCACTATTCATTAATCAAAAAAATTCAACTCTTTTTTGTCTGTACTTACTGGAAACTATATGCCTGATACATAAGAAATGCTCCACTACTTTAAATCTGACTGAAATGAGAAAATATGAGACAAGAAAAAAAGGTTGTATTCCCTTACCTATACCAAAATCCTGCCTAACTAAAAACTCAATAATATATGAAAGCAGAAAAATCTATAATCATTTGCCAGAAGCCTACAGAAATGTAACTTGCCTGAAAAAGTTAAAAAAAAAAATGTGAGAGAAGCCCTTTTACAGAAGGCTTCTATAACCTGCAGGAGTATTATAATGACGTACTGTAGCTATTCAATTGTCCCAAGTATTATGTATCCGGGTATCCGGTATTAATTTTAATTTTAGTATTTGTATGTTTTGAATTTGTTTGTTTGTAAATGTGATTTCGTATATTTAAATTTTATGTATATTCAAATTCCATATGACTGATATTATAGTATTTTGTGAAGACTGATATTATATATCTAAATTTTAAACTTTATATATATTTTAACAATTCGTTATGACTTTCACAAGGTGATATTAATTATGTGATCTTATTTCTGTACTCTTACTTTCAAGGTACCCTCTCGTGTATGAATTAATATATTTTATAGATTATATACATATAATGCAAATTGACTAGCTGGAGACATTCCAAAATCTCATTTTTATCTTAATCTTAAATTGTTTAACTTTTTACATTTGTGACCGTATATATTTACATGCTTTGTCAATAAGATATCTTCGACAATAAAGTATATTTTTGATTGATTGATTGATGACGAGTTCATCGCAGTTATCCTTCTTAGTGGACTACCTTCGGAATCCAATCCAATGATTAGGGCTCTGGAAAGTTCCAAACAAAAACTCACAGGTGAATCCGTGAAGTCTAAGCTTTTGATGGAAAATATTAAAGCAAATAGCGATGGAAGAGAAACTGCTCTTTTTTCGAAGGGAAAACAACATGCGAGGAAGTTGAACAAACCTAAATGGAAGTGTTATAAATGTGGTAAAATAGGTCATAAGAAACCTGACTGTCCTGAATTGATACATAACAAGGACAAATTAATCAAGTCAAATGTTTTGCTCACTGCTCTAGGAGAATAATATGGATTGGTATTTGGACTCGGGGGCAACTATGCATATAACTATGAAATAGGATTGGATGACTGATTTCAACGAAGAAAGCAAAGGATTGGAGGTGACTAGCCAACAATGAGAAAATACTCACTAGTAACGTGGTTCTGGAAATATACAAATTTATATTGATGGAAATGAGAAAATCATTGAAAATGTCCTCTATGTACCACAAATATCAGCAAACTTATTGTCTGTGTCAAAACTTGTGGAAAAAGGAATGGTTGTCCCTTTTGACAAGACTGGCTGTCAAATATGCCACAAAAGTGATTTTCGAAAGATACAAGGACATTCTGAAATCAATGCATCAAATGTTGGTGGAGTATACAGGATGAAAAATCTAACAACCCAAGTAGCACAGAGTCATAAAATTAACATAATGACTTCTTATACCGTCTTAAAGACCACGTATTTGTATGTTTTAGAACCAAAAAGTTGATGTGCGTTTTATAACCTTCAGGCGTTGCTATGACGGCGTATAGTAGATATAAGGAGAGTACAATAAATAGTTGTACTGTGGTTTGTATGTAAATAAATTGTATGTGTCGTTAAGAAGAACTTAAGAGCAGTTGCTGTGAGGTTATTATGACAATGAACATATGTGGTTCTAATGAATATATTTTTGAAACGTTTCTAGTACTACATATTGTACTCATGTAATGTAGTTTTATCAACTGATGAACTTTGGTCGTAATGATTACATTATGTATCTATGGTTAGATTATTTTTGTTGGTTATGTTATTTTTGTTGGATAGGTATATTGTGTTATGTATGTAGAATATTCAGTTCCGTATGAATGATCAAAATGCCAAAACAAAAATCCCATCTGCCTTGCAAGAGAACTAGAGCATATAGAAAAATATAAAGGGGAAGGATGAGTGCCTACCCCAAAATTAACATCTGAAATAATTATTCAGTCTATCGGGACACTGCAAAAAAATGAAGTTCATCCAGTTCCTTCAATTGTTTTCACAACAAGGAAAGACATAAATAATATGTATGTGCACTTCGAGTGATAATTAAAAAATATTTAAATATTCAACATCAACATAACCTCTATTGTGAATGTCAGTTATTTTTAGCGTTTTCCATTAGGTGGAACTAGCGGAATGCTAATGCACTCAGTGTATATCTTCTTCTGTTTTGATAGCGTTACGACGTTAGTACAAGAAAACTTGCTACTTGTGGTCATAGCGACTACATTACAACTTTTTTATGTAAGATATTGCGATGTCTTTGAGACACTCGTAAACTATTCTATGGTACCGGAGTAATTACAATTAGCGACGTCTCAGCATATTACAAGACATAAGTCTTGGACTTTTGCGAAAGGTCTAGTAGACGTCTGTACAACCGAATTATGACCTCTGCGTGCTACTTGGGAATTCCATTGCAAGCAAATATAGCAGGAACCAAAACTGAAACCTCTTATGACTTATGGCATCGGCGACTCGGCCATCTGAACAGAAAGGCGATGAGAATGTTGAGAAATGGTTTGGCAACTGGCATAAGTTTCAAAAATGATGATAATGGTAATCCATGCATAAATTGTATTAAAGGGAAACAATGTGTGAAACCCTTCAAAGTTTCCAAAGGGAAGAAATCTCGAAACATATTGGAGCTTATTCATTTAGATCTCTGCGGACCAATGTCAGAGAAGTCATATGGTGGAGCAAAATACCTACTGACGTTTATCGATGATTGTACCAGGAATATTTTTGTATATTTTTTGAAATCCAAAAATGAACTAACAAATACTTTCAAAGATTTCAAAGCTATGCTTGAAAATGAGACTGATCGGAAAATACAATCTATCAGAACTGACAATGGAGGGGAATATGTGAACAAGGATATCCAAAATATCTTGAAAATTAGTGATATGATATTTATAAAACTTATATGAAATTTTTTGAATATATTGTGCAATTGTCTCTATATTAGCGAGCTCTCGGAGAGCATCCAACCGAATATATCGATCGCTATTTGTGACTATCCGTAGAACCTTGTTCTGCAGCCTCTCCAATCTCGTATATTGGGATATGGGGATGCTGCAGAACACTGGACAGGCGTATGTTATCGCCGGCCTGATGATTTGTTATACATTGAAATTTTATTTGTATTCGAGTGCTTCGAATCTCTCGCTATGAGGAGGTATACTGTTTTTATAGCTGCTGATCCCCTTTTAAGGGCTAGCGATATATGGCTATGGTAGGACCATAGAGAAACTAAAAATAAAGAGAGTTGTCAAACCTGCAGTAAAAGTTGGCACCACGTTTAGACATTGGCGACATATCTCGCAACTGGCCGAACTAAATACAGTTGGTAGAACCGATTGAGATAAGGCGGGTTTTTCAAATGTGTTACTTTTTTATGATTGATATGGTATAAATTTTATAAGTGATCGATTTGCCATTCTTCTATTCCATATGAATGGTTGTATCGTATGAAATACAGGAATGGCAAATCGATCACTAATAAAATATATACAGTGATCGATTCGTAGAATCTGTTAGTTCGTTCGTGGTTAAAATAAAATTTCAAAGTAAATCTTTATTTCATGATATCAAGAACAAAATCAAAGATCTTATAAAACAAGAATAATAAGTTGAACACTATAAAAACACATTTTATTGTATCTAGGACAAGGTACAACTACAGACAAAACAATAATAAAACTCCGAAAAACAAAATTGAAAATATTCTTAGTCTTATCATCAAATCAACCAAAATAAAAACAAATTACATTTACAACAAACCTTCAATAATTTTGTTCATTCATCAGCACAAAGGAGAACCAGTAGCTATACTTAACAAATACTCCAGTTTGATGATATTCTTCGTACTTCCTCAAATGGTGATAGAAAATGGAAACTGATGGACGGAAATAAGTATCAGTTTGTGAAAAAATTTCTGCAACTGATGGATGGAAATAAGTATCAGTTTGTGGAAAGCAGCTTATATTTTACCTTGTGAAAGAATATTTCAAGGAATTTCAGCGTCAACTCGAATAACAAAACATTCCATTTTCGACGTTGGGTTCACAATTCAAGTCCATTAGTATAATTTCTATAATTATTTTTTCGATGACAATTAACAGCAGAATTATACTGAAATTATTACGTTGTTTGTCATTTCCTGACAAATGTCGAAATTGAAAAATTATCATGTCAGTCGTCTGTTGATTGCGGGCAGCGCCTCCATGCGCGACTGGCCGTACCAAAAACTTGGTGGTCAAGATCGCCAATGTTTCAAACAGTCTCTTTATTTTTAATTTGTCTATGGGTAGGACATACGCCTGTCCAGTTCGAGTCCCAGGTAGCTCGCAGAGGGTATCTCTTCCACCTGATTATTCTTTACCCATAACTTCTCGGAGATGTTCACATTTGTGTACTTCTTCGAGAAGTTAATAACCTCTGTTTTTAGCGGATTTATGTCAATCTTGTTTTCCTCCATATAAGGTACAACCATCCGATCCAGATGTATCTGGAGCTGGTATGCAGCCTCTTCGCTTGCAAACGAATGGGCATATAATGCGGTGTCATCCGCATACATGGCCACATTCGTGCCCGCGAAATCGTACGTATACATAGAATACAGGATTGGTGAAAGAGAGGACCCCTGGGGGACACCTGCACCAATTGGATACATTCCGGAGCTCGTGTTGTTAACCTTGACTTTAAACGTTCTGTTCGTGAGATACGAATTCAGAATTTTAATGAGCCAAAGGGGCATGCCAGCCTCTGACATTTTGGCGACTAACCCTTGTGTCCATACTGTGTCGAATGCCTTTTGCACATCCAACAGGACCATAACCGTGTTATGCTTCCTGTGGTAAGCCTCCTTCACCCCATGGACAACCCGGGCCAGTTGAGAAGTGGTCGAATGGCCCTTCCTGAACCCGAATTGTTCCGGTGGGATGAGTCTTAGCCTATCCACTGAATCGTTAACACGTTTTAATAGGACCCTGTCTACCACCTTGGCGACTACGCTCCAGGAGGGAGATGGGCCTATAGCTATTAACTAATGATTTATTCTTACCAGACTTTGAAATTTCAGCTTTTTTCAGACAGTCTGGACAATGCTGCCATCTAATTACTGCGTTTATTATGTGTATAAATTGTACCAGTGATTTCCTCGGGAGGTTCTTGAGGAGAACGGCTCCCAACCCATCAAGACCTGGCGCTTTATTTTTTGGTAATCGCTTTATTATTTCTGTAATCTCTTCGAAATTCGTCAGATTTTTCGCGAGATCAATAGGATTTAGCCTAATTGCTGGGCTTTCTTGTATTTCTACTGCGATTTCAGTGTGCCTGCGTTGGCTTTCCGTTACATCTGGCGTTGTTTTATGAACACTGCTGAGATACTCCCCAAACAACTTGGCCTTTTCCTTCGGGTCAGACACCGACCGATCAGGGCCAGTCTCTATGGATGGTATGGGCTCGTATTTTTTCTGAATACGTTCGGACATATTCCAGAGGGACTGGTCCTGCGCGTTGAGGTTGGATAGTTTGTAATTCCACTTTTCATCAAAATGATTATTCAGTAGGTCAGTTATTTCCCTGCCTAAGCTTAGGAAGTTATCTTTGTGGCTTGGGTTTCTGGATTTTTGAGGGAGTTGTGAAGGGGAGTTCAGGAGATCCTCGTGTAGCTTGGATTACGTGGCTTCGGGCCTGTTCTGGTGGTCTTCTCGAGACTTCTCTAGAGCCACCCTGTTCTTCTTGCGGTGTTCGCGAGATCACTCTAGAACCGGTTAGTGAATCATGCCAGGCGTTTTTGTCCGGAAGTGGTGCATCGACGCATTGTTGTTTGGCGCTTGGTTTTCGTGTGTTTGCTGTTCTTGCCTCATGTTGCTCGGCTATCCTAATGTAAACTGGGCATTTTACGGAATTGGAAGTATGGACCCTGCCGCAGTTACAACATTTTGGATCAGTGTCTCTGCTTTTCGTACGAGTGGCTGTTAGGTGGTTCAGAGCACATTTTAGACATCTCTCTTGCCTGGAACAGTTGGTTGTCGAATGTCTCCAGAGCTGGCAGCGGTGGCATTGCGTTATCACTCTATCGTTACGTTTTACTTCCCAGCTAACAAACGTATTTAGTATAGCTCTAATTCTGTTCCTTAGGAAATGTACAGTTGTTCTGTTATCCGTCACAACCATAAACTTGTGTCTGATTGTGTTATTTAGCTTGTAGATTTCTATGACTTTTACTTTTTTGATTTTCTAGGCCCAGTTTTATGTCCTCAATTTGGGGGTTAGCATCCAATCCGCTTAATATGAAAGCGTGGGTCTTTTTTCTAGAAGTGGTGAAAGTGTGATAAGGGATCTTCACATCCACTAGTTTCTTCCTCATCTTTTCGTGGTCGTTTTCACTGTATACATAAGTTTGATTGTTTGTGTATTTGAAATGCGGATTGTGATCTAGACCTTCGGGATTGTTTAATTGGGTTCTTTTTAGGTCTACCCAGCTTTGTTTTTCCTGTGTCTTCAGTGTCATCTTCTTCAGGTGTTTCCTGAGTGGACAGTGCTTCATATTGATTAGTCAACTTCAGTATCTAGTGGTAGGCCTTTGTTTCGTTTAGCGGTTTTCCTAGGTGAAAGGAACTGGCGTATGTTTTTGTCCGTGGTCCTTTTCTTTTATTTCTTCATGTTCTGGCATTTTGAAAATTTTCTTGAATTGTATAATTTTCTCATTGCATATGTCAATCTCTGCTTTGCTTTGTTCAGTGTAATATTATGTCCAATGTTTCTTGGATATGTCACTGATAGATTGGAGAAATACCGCCAGCAGGAAATTCTCTGATGGTTTGCGCTTGAAGTTATTTTCCTTGTCTTCGATTTTCTGTTTTAGTTCTTTCTGGGCTTTTTCCACCCGAGCCTTGAAATTATTGTCTACCTCAGATAGGGGTTCGTCTTTACCTGTTGAGTCGAGGGAGGATCTTGGTTCAGGTCTGTTTTTTCAGATACAGAACCAAATGTAAAAGTAAAGAGTACATATTTGTTGGATACTGTGAAGATGCAAAAGGGTATCGTTTATTAGATCCCGAAGATCCTTCAAAAATGGTGAGAGCCAGAGATGTTGTATTCATTGAGAATTTTGGAATTCACCAGAATCCAGTAAATAATGATACTAATGTGCCATTACATCAAGTTTTATCGCAGGAATCAAGTGATGAAGTTCAAAGAGATATGGTGGATATGGTGGAAGAAGGGGAATCACAGCATACAGAGAGATATTCATCAAGTGAAAATTTATTCGATTTAGATCGAGAAGAAAGGCGATATCCCTTGAGAGAAAGAAAACTAAAAGATTTATCAAACTTCAAGTTGTATCATACTATATCAGGTATTGAAGATGATCCTGTAACCGTTGAAGATGCTATGTCCAGATATGACAGGAAAATGTGGAAAAAATGCTATGAAAGACGAATATAATTCTCTTAATGAAAATAAGGTATGGGAGTTGGTGGACTTGCCAGGAGGAAAGAAATTGGTAGAAAACAAAAGGGTTTCCAAGTTGAAAAACAATACAAATGAAGTGAACAAATATAAAGCACGACTTGAAACCAAAGGTTTCACTCAAAAGTATGGTATTGATTTTCATTTTTCTCCAGTAGTGAGATATTCGACTATAAGAATGTTGTTTGCAATTTCTGTTGAATATGACTTTGAAGTAGACCATCTTGATGTCACAACTGATTTTCTGAATGGTGATTTAGAAGAGGAGGTCTACATGAATCAACCGGACGGATTTGTCTTACCAGGTGAAGAAAATAAGATTTGATTGCTGAGAAAGGCTATTTATGGATTAAAACAATCTTCTAGAGCTTGGAATAAGACAGTGAATGGAGTTCTCATTGATATAGGATACCAAAGGTCAAGCTTAGAACCTTGCGTTTATTTCAAATCAAATGGTAGAAGTTTTGTTATAATAGCCTTGTATGTTGATGATTTTTCAATATTTTCAAATGATAAAAACGAAAAAGAAATCCTGAAACATACATAAATTGATGTCGAAATTCAAAATCAAGGACCTTGGAGAAGCAAAGGAATGTCTAGGACTGATAATTTGTAGAGACCACTACGGAAATATCAGTTAGATCAGAGTAGATATATTGACAAAATTCTCACTAGATTTGGCATGACGGAGTGTAAACCTATTGGTACACCTATGGAAACAAACTTGCAGCTAAGAAAAGCAAACAGTGATGAAAAACAGCCTTATGTACCTTATCAGTGTTTGGTTCACTTATGTATCTAGCTGTATGCACAAGACCAGATATTTCACATGCAACCAAGTGTACTTAGTCAGTTCAATACCAGTTTCACACTGGAAACATGGAAAACGGATATTGAGATACCAGAGATCACTGTCTTTTGTTCAAGAAAAGTGGACAAGATATAAGTGGATATGTCGACGCAGACTGGGGTGGAAATGTATTGGATAGGCGATCATATACGGGCTATGCATTTACTCTGGCAGAAGCCGTTATTTCTTGGGAGAGTAAAAAGCAGCAAACAGTGGCTCTTTCCTGCACTGAAGCTGAATATATGGCATTGACAGAGGGAGCTAAGGAAGCAATTTACTTAAAGCGATTGTTTTCGGAGTTGCTGCATGAAAAATCGGAACCAATGGTGATTTATAATGATAACCAGAGTGCACAGAAGCTTTCTGCCAATCCTATTTTCCACAACAAGACCACACATATTGATGTTCGTTTTCATTTCGTGAGGCAAGCCTTAGATGAAAACCATATCAAGATTGAGTATTTGCCTACTGAAGAAATTACTGCAGATATACTCACCAAAGGTCTGATGGTCCAAAACATTTCAAGATGATGAAACAAATGGGATTAGTCCAATCGAATTTCATAACATCAGATTAAGAAGGGGTGTTGAAAATATAATCTGTTGTTTTATGAATTGTGAATGACAATAACTTTTATCATCTTGTATATTAGATTGGTTGTTTTGTTTATATTTTGATGATGTACTATACTGTCAATAAATCTTTGATAAGAAACGTCAAGTACTTCTAAGAAAGGTATATTTAGCAAGTAATGCGTAATAACTTCAACAGTTTCAATGTAAAAAACACTAAATACCGATTCATAAACAAAGCTTCTGGTGGTTCAATCGGGAGTTAATTTTCAGTCGTGCCTAAGTAAGATAACATAATAAAAGAGACTTGATAATTGTTCTTGTTCCTATTTGAATAAATGTTTTTCTATTTTTCTACAAAAGTATTCCAATCAATAAAGGATCAGAATCTACCTAGCTAGCCGTGAAAAACCCCAATTCAGGACAATATTGGCGTTTACAATAAAATATAGCAATTATTGAGTATAAATAATATGTTGAATCACGTGTAGATTATCATAACTAATAATCCAGTTAATAGAGGGGGGTTATCTCACAAACGGTCCGGTAGTTCTAAATTTTGTATATGTTGTCTAGGATGGTTATTAAGTGTTTAAAATGCAAAATGCACAATTCTTTCTCCTCCGCGCCCGCAGCTATATTGAAAATGGGGTGATTTTTTATGGCTACACTACAGATCCTTCTCAGCAAGGGGCCAAGGCTGCTGAACGAGCAAGAAAGTACAAGGCAAACTCATCATCAGACGTGGTGTTTGACAGAACAACTGTCAGCACCACACCTCAGGATAAATTCCTGGCCAATGAAGGAAACAAGGACGGATTCGCGAAGCAGTTCTCCAGTGAAATGCAAGCGTCAAACATAGCCACAGACCAAGCTTCTGAAGATGATGACAGGTTGTAGTTGCCACAGCTAAATGCCGCTCCCCCACGTACGACGCCGTTATCATTGTCGGGGAAGACATTGACCTACTCGTCCTGCTGACTGGCACAACACCTGTGGTAAACAATGTCCACCTCAAAAAACCAGCGAGAGGGAAATATCCAGATGCAATCTACTCCGCCTCCTCCTACAAGTACAACACCACAGGCTGTATTTTGCTCATGCACGCAATATCGGGCTGCGACACCACTTCAAACATTTTTGGGTTTGGGAAGAATACATTCTGCCAACTTTTTAGGGAAGACCCATCATTGCTGGAGCAGCCGGAGAGGTTCGAGGACACTGCTGCAAGTCTCCGAAAAATTTCAGCAGCAGGGGAGAAAATCTTGGTATCCCTGTATGGTGGCAGTAGAGAAGAGTCGTTGAGCTCCCTTCGCTATAGCAAATTGAAGACATGTACCATCAAGCTCAATCTGGCTAAACTACCTCCGACCACTGACCATCAGGTCATGGAGTGGATGGGGATTGTCAAAGACCCTATCGAGTGGGGCTGGTGGAGAAAAGCTGGAAGACTGGAGCCCATCAGGATGAGTAGACACGCTGCTCCCCCAAACCTGCTCAAGGCCATCTCATGAAGATGCACAACTGGCTGTATGGGGGCATGTGGCTGTAGAAAGGCGGGCATAAAGTGTTCTTTACAAATTCTGTGTTGGCTAAGAATGTAATAACAGGAATGAAGTCATCGTCGACGTCGAAGACGACGCTGATCTAGCTATTTGACGAAAATGAAGACCCCGACTTCATTAACTCACCCCCTATAGAACGAGCGAAGCGCATGTAAATTTGTTTTCTTTTCAGTTCTTAGTTCATTTACTACCGATTTTTGTATGATTATTACTGCCGTTTGTTCTTACTTTTTTAAATAAATGGATCTTTAAAAAATGTAACTGCTGTGTTAGTGGGTTATTTGAAATTGAACATCCCCTCTCACCAGAAGGTACACATGATGATACACTTTAGTTAATGTTTACATTTGTTCATATTGTTAATTTTGTTCAAACTTTTTAATATTTTTGTGAAAGTTGTTATGTTTTTATATTTGTTTTTATCCTGTGACCTGTGACGTGGTTATAAATTTTTGACTCTTATGTTCATTCGCATACTGTGAATTTTTATTTATGTGTTTGTCTTATATACAATAAACATATCTCTCTCTCTCTCTCTCTCTCTCTCTCTCTCAAGTGAAATAGTACCTGCCTCATGAGCATTGCACTGTAACATGTAAGTAACTCAAGAACCTAGGATTCAAGCCAAAACTAGAAAATAATTATTGAATTTTTTAAGATACAATGTGGAGTCACAATAGCCATAAAAAAGCAATATGCCGTTGTTTTAACTTTTTTGTTTCCCCCCACTACGTTGGGTTGGTTATAAAAAAAAGACATGTATTTTGTAGGTAATTGAATTCCCGACAAATTTTATTTTGATACTTCTTTACCTAGAATAGGCCATAACTGAATTACAGCGTTGTAAAGTTAGAAGTTTGGCAAATTTCCGAAAAATGCGATTTTTTTTTTTTTTTTTAAGTACATATCTCCGTAACTATCAGTCCTAGAAATTATAGGAAATTTCATTCTTCACAACATTGAAGCTATAATTCACCGAAACGAAGATATAAGCGAGAATCTGAAGAAAGTTTCGATTTTTTTCGGTTTTTTCAATATGGCGGCGGTCGCGGAAGGGGGGAAATTGTGCATTTTGCATTTCAAACACTTAATAATAATGATGAGCGATACCGTGATTTTTCAATCACGTTGTGAATCGTTACTGTTACTTTTTGATATCAGTGACTGGAAAGCGTGACGTGATCACGACTTTCGTTCGAATCAAATCCTTACTCTATATGATATTGAAGTAGGTAATGGTAGTTGATAGTTGACGGCCGGCAGAAGGTCCATTTCAGTATCTAGTCGAATATTAAATTTATGTCATATATAATGAGGGATATGAAGTACTCATTATCTGTAGGTATAAATAGGGTATATCATATGATACTTTCATTATGAAAGACAATAGAAGTGGACAGGGAAATGAGGATAGTGAACTTGAAACTTGAAATTCAAATACTTGCAAGTCATAAAAATCAAAATATATATTCTCTCCTTAAAAAAAAACAACATATAAATCTATATTGAAATAAACATTTGAACTAGAATGAAAATGAGCTACATTTAGCGTAATTTTCATCCTCGAGCTCGAAGAACTTCCACAATTCACTTGTCTTCTGTTATTTCGAAACCGGCGGCATTTTATAAATGATAATATAAAGTATTCACGATTTTTCTAAATTTTGCGCGTTCGACACGTCGCTACTTGCTGCTTTCTCAAATATCTTAATATCTATCATATCGTAATACATACACCATACCGAATATCAAAGGACCAGAATGATGTCTAATATCGTGATTCGCCAAACAAAAATAAAGGACGCTAGTATCGGAAACAAGGAACGCAATGATATGATAATACCACATAAACAAGAGAGGCACTGCTGTGCGCCCCTCCTGTTACCCCACCCGACGCATTAACTGACCGCGTGGCAATGAGACACAGCGCACAGCGACTCGACTCATTCTTGCCGAGCCGTGGTTGCGAAAACAAAAGACCGTGACAATTATTACCTTTTGAAACATGCCGCCTATTTACACAACCGCAGAGAAAGTACAGATGGTTAAGTGGTACTTTAGGGGTAATTCTGTACAATATACTAGGAATCTATTCATAGTGGCTCTTGCAGATAGGCCTATATCTACGGAAGCGAATGACCTTTCAATTATTAATAAATTTCAGAATTTTGGGTGTGTGGCAGCACATTGCAAAAAATGTTGTCCCACAAATCCACCACCGCATCCTAGACAAATACCCGAGGAACGGGAAATAAAAGGAACAAGTGTGTGCCTTGGCAGAAACGACACCTTTTTCGAGTAGACAGATCGCCGACGAAGTGAATTTGAATGAAAGAACTGTAAGGAATATTTTGAAGAGAAACGGTTATCATTGTTTCAAAGTCAAGACCACACAAGAACTTTTGCCTGGAGACCATTTCAGATGTATGGAGTTTTGTGAAACGATGGTCGAAAAATGCAATAGGGCATTCCGTGTAAATGATGACTTTCTAAAAAAGGTGTTATTTACCGATGAATCGTTCTTCTCAATTCATCGAAAACACAACACATCCGTAGTACGTTATTGGTCTCGTAAAAATAAACATTTGAGTATTGCTGCGAGGACACAGTACCCAAGCAAATTAAATGTGTAGACGGGACTTTCAGGCGATCACGTCATATGCCCATTTTTTATTGAAGGGAATTTAAATGCAGCAAAATATTTGCAACTTTTGCAAAATCAAATTATTCCTGCAGTTCGCGCTCTTCCGATTTACTTTAACGACGTGTGGTTTCAATATGATGGTTGTCCTGCCCACAATGCAGGCACGGTGGTTACATTTGTGAATCAATTATTTCCCGATCGGTTTATTTGTACGTGAGGTACAATCAACTGGCCACCTCGATCACCAGATGTAGCACCTCTAGATTTTTATTTCTGTGACATGCTAAAATCAGAGGTATATCGGCATGAGTTCGAACGTGCCACCAATTTAGATGAACTGAGGACAAAAATTATTCAGTTGTGTGCTCAGGTAACACCAGTTACCCTTGCGGCTACCAGAACCGAATTGTACAATAGATTCGGCTATTGTTTGGCCCAAAATGGTGGTTTGTTCGAACATTTAATAAAATAATTCCGTACACAAAATATTTAATTTGGTTTGTCTTTTCTTGTAAATATTTTTTTTCTCTCCATTCAAGAAATAATTGTTTTTCTGATAGAAATAAGTTTTTTGTTTTTATTGTCTTACAGAAATATCGTTTGCTTTTGTTTAAGAATTTACTTTTGTTTTCGCGGCCACCACGGCACCAAAGATTTTTTGATCTACCTGTCGTCCGACAGATTGAATTGAATCAATGATTCAGTTTAATTTGTTCAAATTATCTGATGTGAATTTATCGTCAATAATTCTTCTTCATTGCAGCGCACACATTCTCCCGACTGCTGCTGGTATGATACTGACGTCCTGTGACCGCCCTGACTCTTCTATCTCTGTGTCGTGACGTCGATATCCCTTCCTCGAGCGAGTCGAGGAGAAATTGTAATGCTCTCTCAACATATAGCTATTCTTTACGCTTTCATGAAACCACCATACCCAAGATGAATACTTTCCGATACTGTAAGTAGTAGAAGGTAGAAGTACGAAACTAATACCTGTGATCACATGACGACTTTTTTAACAAGTTGGTAACGGTAACAACTTGATATTTGTTGGTATCAGTGATTGAATCACAGTTCGTGAAATATCGCCCATCGCTACTTAATAACCATCCTACACAACATATCAAAAATTTAGAACTACCGGACCGTTTGTGAGGAACCCCTCTCTTTTTGTCTCTATTAATTGGGTTATAACAATTCGGTTGAAAAATCCAATTTTCAACAAATTTGTTGCTTACAATGTTTTGTCAAAAACCCATCGATAGTTTCAATATAAATAAAATAGTACCTACTGAACCAAAGGAAAAGAAACTCACATTTTTGGAGGTGTTCTAACTTTCGATGAATGATGGGCACCAAACCTCAAATATTTTTTATCACCAGGTTTCGTAATAAAGTCTTCGGTGAAATTAATGATCTGAGTGTTTTGGTATGACTACGAAGCTCAATAATCAAAACATGATTTTCTACTTATGATTATCATAATTAGCAGAACGTAACTCAATCATCCACTTTAATGTTGACACACGTAAGAAAAGTAGATGAATAAATAGACCATGAACAATGTTTTTATACAACATAACATAACCACAAACCATCATACAGGACCACACAGCGACAACACACAATACACAACATAAACATAGAGAAACTAAAAAAATACTTTATTTTTAATTTGTCTAATTTGTCTATGCTAATACTAAGATGTCTAAAACCCTGGTGAATAAACTGATTCGATATTGTTTAGATTTTCGAGGGAACACCACCTGTTACTTCAACAGAGCTTCTCTCCGTGGTAGATGGCGCCGTCCAAAAATGTGTGTTTATATTCTCGCTTAATGTCAGAATTAAATTTCTGACATCTGCAGCATCTTATTATTTTCAGTGTTTTGTCGGTATCTATGCGTTTTTCATCTCTTTGATTTGAAATCATGCTTAGCTTATTCCTGAGTTTGTTCTTTAAAAAATCACTCGTTCATCAGTTCATTAGTGCGTGAGGAATTGTTTATTTTCAGGTAGTGTAGTGTGTAAGAATACTTTTTGTAGAATGGGCCACATTTGTATGACAGTTAAAAAGCTGCAGATTCGAATATTCACCTGTATTCAGTACCAAAAGTACAAATCTTGACAAATTGACTAATAATGATATTTTCTTTTCATATTTTATCATATTGTATGCATTGAATTTTATATTTTCTGCAATTTAATGATAATTTCATTTCCAATACTCCGTCTGTCAAAATGCAGTCAACAACAAATTCAAATGGTACAAGAGAGTTCTGTCGATACCGTGGTACTGATAGGACGTGCATACGACGACGAGTGAAAATAGTTAGCGATAACTTCCTGGTGAAAACTGACGATATAGAAAAATTAAATCATACTCCAGAACAATCAATGGATATCATTGGAATACCAAAAACAAATAGTAATAACCTTCAAGGTCAACCTCAAAGCACACAGGATACAAATGAAACACTGACAAGTCAACAAAAAAGACCAACTTTTTATACAAACCTGAAGATAATGGACCTTTTTTAGTCCACATGGAATCTACTGAAAAATCTGGCAATCATATAGGTAAGTACAATCATTTGAACATTGCAAAGGAAATCTTTGATTCAAAACTGACTGATGTTAGGAAAATTAGAAACAAAGGAAAAAATAGAATAGGCATTGAATTCACAAACTACATATCTGCCAACAATTTTGTCAATAATGAGGCGTTAAAAAACAAACGATATAATATATATATATATATATATATATATATATATATATATATATATATATATATATATATATATATATATATTATATATATATATATATATATATATATATATATATATATATATAACCAAGTCACAAGTAAAGGAATTGTAAGACATATCAACCCATTATTTAGTGTCGAACAAATAAAGTCCATATATTCGGGAGATGCCGCAATCATTGATCTGAAAAGATTAAAAGTTGTAACAGATGACAAGGTCGAACATGTACCCACAGGTACCGTCCTGTTCACATTTGAGGGAAAAATATTACCGCGTTATGTTAATTTGTATTCAATGCCCATATGTGTCACTAGTCACACAATGTTTCTCTTGCTTATTATTCAGTCATACTAAAACCCAATGTAGGGGATAAATTAAGTGTTATAATTGTGGATCAGAACATGAAGATACTGAGGACAGAGAAAAGGAAGTCAACTGTCAAATTAAATACATTCATTGTAAAAGTAGTGATCATAAGTCCACATCTAAAACATGTGAAGAATACAAAAGACAAAAAGCAATCAAGCATCTAATGGCATATGAAAATATAACATATTTTGAGGCAAGTGAATTATGCCCCAAAACTTATACAAATGATGTTGAATTCGTGTTCCATCCTCAGGATTTTCCACAACTGAAAACCACACAAAAAATGGACAATAGAATAACGGTATGACAAAGAAGGCTAGTAGCTAACATAGAAAATACAAACAAAACCAAACGTACATACCAACAAGCAATTAGTAACACACCAAGGAAAAGGCTGAACATTCAACCACAAGGTTACGATAGAGAAAGCCACAATAGTCAGTTAATACCCTAATGGAAGACCTCCAAAGCAAAGTTCTCAAGAGAGAACAAAAACCGCGCGCCTACTTGTGCCCTTCAAAAAGAAAACGAAACAGATATAGTACAGACTATATTAAATCAATTTACCAGAATACCAACCTCATATAAAGAACAATTTGCTAAAATGATAAACATACAAAAAACAAAAAACTACCCTGACCAAAACTACTCGGAACCAACAACTTCGAGAATTTACAATAGCACTATCAGTCAGATTGCAGCTCATATTAATAAAAATTAAAAAAAAAACATTACAAACAAAAAATGCAAAAGCTGAAAATACTGCAATGGAATATTAGAAGCATAAATGCAAATAGATGCAATCTAATAACACTAATCAGAGAACATAACCCAGATATTTTAATTTTAAACGGAACATGGTTGAAACCCCACTATCAGATGGGAATTTTAAATTATGACATTATACGAGAAGATCGGAATGATGGGTATGGGGGAGTAGCAACAATGATCAAGAAGGATATCAAATACACGGAAATACAGTCAAATGTCAACCTACAAAATAATCAATTTCAATTCATATTGGTAAAAATCAAGGACATTGACATCAATATATACTCACCCCCACAACACAAAATAACACCCAACATAATGAAAACAATATTAGAACCGCTCGAAGGACAAATCATTTTGATGGGGGACCTGAATCATCGGGTATGGGGTAGCTTTGCAAATAATTTGAACGGAGAAACTATTATGCGAATAATAGACGAATTCGAACTAGTAATACAAAATGATGGAACACCGACAAGATTGACACCTCCAAATGAAAATCCCAGCCCAGTAGACATTACATTGGTCAGCCCACGATTGGCAGCATATACAGAATGGAAAGTGATTCAAGATTGTGGAAACAGTGACCACTACCCAACCCTTTGCGTAATCAATCCCAACCCATATAATAACAACTATAAAATTAATATAGAATATACTCAGCGTAAAAATTTCAGAAAAGCCAACTGGACTTTATATACAAATAAAATATCAGAATGTATCAACCCCAGAGATGTAGATTATGCCACCTTCATCTCTACAATAGAGGATGCAGCACAGGAATCAATACCGATAAAAACTATTAATAACAACTCCAAACCTAGGAGTCCCTGGTGGGACCAAGAATGTACGCAGCAAATATTGCAAAGATAGTCGGCCCTAGATAACTGCCAAACACACCCCACATTAGAGAATTACTTATTGGCTAGACGCATGATCGCAATCAATGGCGGTTTTTGAAAAATAAGAAAAAAACGAAATTCAAAATGTTTTGCTCCACCTTAAATATAAATTCTAACCCAACTTATATCTGGAATACTGTAAAAAAATTCTCTAATCCAAAATTCACAAACTTCAGAAAAAATTTACCCGACACTCCTCTAGCCATTAATATACTTGATCAGATCACACCATGTAATATACAACCAGATTTTACATTAGCACAGCCAAGACGTGAAATAAAACTATTTAATTTAACAGAATAAAAAAATAGCCTTTTAGGGGAAAAAGATACAGCAACAGGGATAGGTATATGGTATATGACATATCATACTCCATGATTATAAACCTTCCAGACGAAAACTTAGAACAATTACTCAACATATATAACAAATGCTTAATGGGTGAAAGGCTTCCGAATCAATGGAAACAACAGACGGTCTAGCCATTTTAAAAACCAACCGCGATCCATCACTGTCAGATAATTATAGAATCCTGGTACTGGAGTCATGTGTTTGTAAGATATTGGAATCTATGATAAAAAATAATAGTTTAAAAAAACAAAAAAACACGCTTTTATAGAAAACCAGACTAAAAAAATAGAAAATAAGAAAAAAAAAGTATTTTATTGAAAAAAAAAGCGTGGGGTGCATGGTATCGCCTCGGCCAACAATTACCTGTGTGTGTAATGTACTATATAATTATTGATACCATGCACCCCACGCTTTTTTTTTAATAAAATATTTTTTTTTCCTATTTTCAATTTTTTTAGTCTGGTTTTCTATAAAAGCGTGTTTTTTAGTTTTTTTAAACTATTATTTATTTCCTACTTTTTAGTGTGGTTTATTTATAAAATCGTGTTTTTTTATTTTTTTTCAACTTATATTTTTATCATTTTTTTGCAAATTAAAAAATGGAATAATCTTATCAAATTAGGTAATTATAATCTCCGACCTTTTATTAGAATACCTAATCAAAAACTCTCCGCCATTTTAAAAAACCCCCTCATTCCAATTTTCTTATTTTCAACAAAAGAATCATAATATTCGACCCCAAAAACCTCCACATACCAATTTTGAATAGAATCAGACCATAATCACAAAATTCGTCCGCCATTTTAAAGCCGCCATCTTGAATTTTCCAATTTTCACAGAAGAATCATAATATCCGACCCCAAGAACCCCCACATACCGATTTTGAATAGAATCAGACCATAATCACAAAACTCGGCCGCCATTTTAAAGCCGCCATCCTGAATTTTTCAATTTTTACAAAAGAATCATAATATTCGACCCCAAAAACCCCTACATACCGATTTTGAATAGAATCAGACCATAATCACAAAACTCGTCCACCATTTTGGAGCCGCCATCTTGAATTTTTCAATTTTGACAAAAGAATCATAATCTCCGAGCACGAAAATCCTCAGATACCAATTTTGACGCGAATCGGACGAAAATCACAAAACTCGTACGCCATATTGGAGCCGCCATTCTTTTTTTCCACACAAAAATTTCATAATGCATTGGCACCGGAGTTATGTACACCTGCCAAATTTCAAATCATTCGGAGGTCTGGAAGTGGGTCAAAATCGCGCCCAAAGGAGTCGGTTACAAACAAACAAACAAATATACAAGTGAAGCTAATATAAAGCGTGTAAAAATAGGATAGAGTGGATAACCGAGAACAAAAAATATTTTCCTTTTTTCAGACAGGGTTTAGACGTGGAATGGGAATAAACGACAACGTAGCATATATAACGTCATATGTTCAACTAGCCTTCAGCCAAAACCTGTATGTAATTGCAGTATTTTTAGATATAAGATATGACCATGTTAACATATTCATTCTATATAAATACTTAATACAACTGGAAATACCCATAGAAATATGTAACCTCATTATAAAGAATCCTGGAAAACAGGAAAATTTTCATTAAAGACCAAAATGGACAAACACATGGACCAAAAAACACTAATACAGGACTACCACAAGAGTCGCCATTAAGTCCTTTATTATTTAACATATATTTAACAACGCTATTTGAACAGATCCCAAAGGATTACATTTTATTAGGATATGCCGATGATTTATGTATATTAACTCGTGGAAAAAATCTAGAACAAATGACTGATAAAATTAACATCACATTAGAGTTAATGAACCAATGGATGCAAGAGCTGTACTTGGACAAATGTGAAGCAATGTGTTTTAGTAAAGTACCAAGGAAAAATAATCCGCCAAAAATTTACATTGACAACAACATCATTCCGCACAAAAACCAGTTAAAGTACTTGGGCGTAACTATCACAACACATCTAAGATGGGATAACCATATTCAGAATATTTCAACAAGAGCAACCAAAGGAATAAATACCATAAAAACATTCAGTAGGGTTTGGTGGGGAGCTGATCCACTAACGTTACACATGGCTTTTAACGGCATAGTCAAATCACATTTAGATTTCGGATCCATATTTATAAAACCGACCAGCCAAAAAAACTTGAAGAAACTAGATAGAATTCGCTTTCAAGGTTTACGCTTAATCACGGGATGTATGAAATCAACCCCAACAAATGCACTTTTGGGAGAAACAGCCGACACAAGCTTAGAGTTTAGACGTAAAAGGCTAGCAACCAAATTTTTTACAAAAATAATGGCATTTAAGAATCACCCCATAACATCTTTGGTAGAAACAATGGAAAATTATTGTAATTTAGACAAGGGCTACTGGCATGGGAAACGAACTCCATATTTAGTAGAAGCTTTTAAATATATACAACCATATATGACAATAATAAATACTAGTGAAACCTTACCTTGCTTTGAATTTGATTACGAAATACAAACTCGACAACTGAATATAATGAAGCTATCATTAAAAAAAACAACAAATAATGAGAAAGAATTTTTATTAGCAACAGAAAATTACAAAAGTAATCACACATTTATATACACTGATGCATCCAAAAGTAATAACAGGACGGGTCTTGGGGTACATATTCCGGAAATAGAATGTAACTACACAACTAGGCTCCTGACATATTAGATATCTGTAGCTCTGAAATAATAGCGATAAATAAAGGGTGCTCGATATGTCTTGAAAGAAACCTAAGCAATAATATAATTTTCACAGATTCACTAAGTGCATTGAATAAACTATGTAGAACCAGAATTGAAGCAAAAAATGATTGTACTTGCCTAATGACAAAAATACTTTTATTTGAAATGAATGATAACAACACAAATATGTATAACCCTCGCTTGGATACCAAGCCATTCGAAAATACCAGGAAATGATGGCTGATGTTGGTAGGAACCTGAACATTCCCATGAATATCAAAATTGATAAACAAAATATCCTAACAATTATGAAAATCAAAATCAAAGGTGAGCACGAAGCAAAATGGGAAAACATAGGTTAACACAAAGGCAAATGGTACATGGATATACAAAGTCAATTCCCGGATAAACCTTGGTATTCCAAATTTCCCTTTATAGACCGAAGACACATTACCACAATCATCCGGATGAGAACGGGACACTGCTTAACAGCAGAACATTTACACAAAATAGGAGTGAAAGATGTGAATGTGGACAAATCGAAAATTTAGAGATCATGTATTTTTTCAATGTCCCTTAAACCAAATTATACAGATAGATTTTTATGAAGAAATCAGAAAAAATGGCATGTGTATACCATTCAATATGACAAAAGTTCTCGCCAACCTTAACTCAAATATTATTAAGTTAATTAACAAATTCATCAACTACAACGAAATCAACCTATAATCTCTAATATGTTTACTTACAGATCCTATCTTTCAACACCCTGGGTTTCCTTTTTCCGAGGCAACATTTTGGTTGTGTAATGCTCCTCTGTTGCCCGGGAGCGAGAAGTGTCTAAATGTATCCTTTGTTGTGATCTTTGTTTACTAATACCTTACCCCTACACCTTTTACAGCAAACACAATTTTATAATAGAGGGTATGAGTTTATCTCAGATACACTTAACGGTGGCCCCCAAAAAATATAACCAGGAGAAGAGCTGCCCAATTTCTCAAGGAGAGAAGGCCATAATTATTTAAGAAGAAGACAAATGGTACAAAATACGAAAAACAACACGACGGTGTTTTTTTTTCGAACCACGTGCTGAAGTGACAACCTCGTGAGAGAAAAATAAAACAATAATTATCACAAGTTTAAATAGTGTCAATTAGATAAATACAAGCGATAGAGTTTCGCGAGAAAGTAAAACATCGGTAAGACACCCAAGGGTACTAATTTTTTTGCTTTGCCATATAACCACGCTTTTACCCAATAGCTTAACCCCACCTAGCCTATAGTTAGTTAACATGACGGAGGACTCAGGGGGTCCTGGTGACCCCCAGAAGAGTAAGACAACAACAACAACCCCAGAACCCCTGACAATTAAACCATATGACCGCCTAGACACCCCTCCCTACATTATCATAGTCGAGAGCACAGACGAAAATATAGGTAGCTTACACCCGATGAAAGTAGGACGAATCCTAAGAAACAGTGGAGTTGGAGGCATAGACACAAGAAAAGGAAGAAACAAAATAGGAATGGAATTCATCAATCACATCACAGCCAACAACTTCACCAGAAATGGAGTACTTCAAGAACAAGAATGGGAAGCATACATACCCATAACACTAGTCTCCTGCAAAGGTATCATAAGAGATGTAGACCTAGACGCAGATATGGACAACATAGTCAAATACGCAAAATCAGCATGTAAAATACTAGCAGCACGAAGACTGAACAAAAGAGAGCACAACAAAACAAAGGATACTGTCGAATATGTCCCAGATGATTAAGTCATACTTACGTTTCAGGGGAAAACGATACCTGAAAGTATACAGTTTGACTACGTGGAACGTAGAGTCCAAGTATACAAGAGTCCAGTACTACAATGCACAAACTGTCTACGGTACGGACATACAAAAAAGCAGTGCAGAAGTTAAATAAGATGCCCGAAATGCACAGAAGAACACGAAGAAACCGAATGCCAGAAACAAGAACCCAAGTGCATTTACTGTGGACTTGAACATACCGCACTGGATAGAAAATGCAAAGAAAGAGAGAGACAAAAGAAGATAAAGGAGATCATCGCATACAATAACAAATCTTACTATGAGGCATGTGCCATGGTACCAACACTACTATCTAAGAAAAAAGTAGAATTAACAGGCAATGTCACAGATTTCCCCCAGCTAATAACCAACCAAAACTCAATCATTACAGTAGAGGAAAGATACGCATACGCAAGGCAACAAAGCCCTCATAGACCAAGTTACTCACAGACACTCAACAATAAAAAAAGGAAGCCAACAACACCCATTACCCCTCCAATCCACCATAGTGAAGAATACAGGCAATGTTTGTTCCCACCACCATGCAGAACCCCAGTCAGAAGTGTAATCAACTCACCATCACAACAAATGGAAACCGAGGAAAGCCAATCAGACTCAATTGATATACTTATACTTCCTAAAGACAATAATAGAAAAAACAAATCTCACAAGAGAAATTAAAATGCAGATAATCATGGAAGCGCATAACTTCACAGAAAATTACATACTCTTAAATAACACCCCACCCTCACCAATAAACAAAGGAAATACGCTCAATGAAAATACGAACAATATAGGAAATGACTCACCAGACGAATATTAGCCAGCACATCAAAATAGCACAATGGAACATAAGAAGCGCATCAGCAAATTATGATGAACTCAAAATAATAATGGACGAAGAAAGACCAGATATAATTATGCTTAATGAAACATTCCTACAGCCGAACAAAAAATTCAACTTAAGCACTACACAATAATAAGGGAGGATAGACATGACGGCTACGGAGGATTAGCCATAGCAATAAATACATCTGTACCATTCCAAAAAATGCAAATACAATTGAACATACCACGACGCTTCCAAATCCAAGGAATAAAAGTAGGAAACATGCAGGTGATCACAGTATATTGTCCACCGGATTTCCAACAACTATGATAATATTTTTGAAAATCTACAGCCACCATACATTATAATGGGTGACCTAAATGCACAACACGAAGCATGGGGATCCACCAACAATAATGTAAGGGGCAGAAACTTGATGATATCATTAAACAAAAACAACGTAACCTTCCTAAACGATGGAAGACCAACACGTATAACACTACCTGGACAAGGTAACAGCTGCCCGGACATCACAATCTGCTCACCAGATCTAGCCACCCTCTGTCATTGGAATGTACTAGAATCTCCAGGAATGATTGACCACTTACCGACCACAACATCCATCAATAGAAATATAGACCACCAATTCAAAAATAAACCCATATCTAGGTGGAACACCAAAAAAGCAGACTGGCAGCGGTACAATACAGAACTAGCAGAAGTGCATCAAGAAATGAACTACAAGGAATGGACGGAAAAACTAACAAATGCAGCTAATTATAGCTATACCAAAAACGAGCATAACAGTAGGAAAGAAGATGTTTGTGGAAAAACCATGCTGGTGGGACGAAGAATGCAACGAGCAATACAGACTACGAGGGACTGCATTAAGGGAGTACAGAAATCAAGCGACAGATGAAAACAAACGGCAGCCAAAATGAGGAAAATAACAAGAAGAAAGAGAAAACAAAGCTTCATTCAATTCACTGAAACTTTGAACAGGGACACCCCTATTGGACACATATGGAACGTAGTACGGATATTTGAAAGATCAGCTTCGGGAGAAAACCGACACGCCACGGAAAATGAAAATTGGATGACCTGTTAAACAGTCTCACCCCACCATACATACCAGAAAATAACAACAGAATGGTAGATACCAATCAAGAGCAGTCCCCATTATTCACCGTGGGAGAACTAATAGGTGGAACTAGAGAAGAAAAAAGAAACGGCACCAGGAACAGACCAGATAAGTTACTCCATGATTAAAAAACTTCCTGAAAATATGATAATAAAACTAGTACACTTTCACAACAGCATACTCCGAGGAACCATGAATGTACCAGAAGAATGGAAAACTCAAACAGTTATACCAACCCTCAAGCGAGACAAAGACCCAAATAAATATGACAGCTACAGCCTTTGGTCCTAGCACCCTGCGTCTGCAAATTGTTTGAGTCAACGCTAAAGAATAGAATAGAACACAAACTGGACATTGAAAAGTTCTTTGGGGACATGCAAACAGGATTCAGAAAAGGTAAGGGGGTTATCGATAACCTTATTACACTGTCAACTGAAATATATACTGCATTTACAAAAAACGAGAAAACACTATGCGTATTTCTAGACCTGGCTGATGCCAGGTCTAGAAATAAGGTCGTACGCTGATGCGTACGACAATGTTAACCTGAGCAAGCTTAGAGAGAGTCTCAACCAAGCCAATGTCAACGAGGACATAATCAAAATCATAATGCAACTTCTGGAAACCCGCAGAATATCAATAAGATCACCAAACACGGGAGAGCTCAGTGGGCCCCAAGAAGCTCATAAAGGGCTATCCCAAGGGTCACCCCTGAGCCCCCTACTATTCAATATATATATATATATATATATATATATATATATATATACAGCAAGCCTTGCAGAACAAGGAGCTCACAATACCAAAATTCTGCAATACGCGGATGACTTGGCACTGGTAATATCACACAGGGATCCAGTAGTTCTACTGGAGACAATGGATCAGACATTAGATAATGTGAACACATGGTTGTACCAGCATGGAATGAAAATATCAGCTTCCAAATCCAAGGCCATGATATTCTCAAAGAGAGCGCTGAGAACCCCTCTACCACAACTAAAATTAGAGAACAACACCATTGACTGGGCGCACACATACACATATCTATGACGGACAAATGAGGTGGACAGAACACATAGAAAACTGTGTTAGGAAAGCAACCAAAGGAACCAATATTATGAGAGCACTAACCAGAACATGATGGGGATCAGACCCAACAACCCTGCTGAACATCTACAAAGGAATAGTACGAACACACTTAGAATATGGCATGCAAGCCGTATTCAAAACGTCAAAAGCAAATTTGGCAAAACTTGATAGAGCACAATACCAAGCACTAAGAGTAGCACTATGGTGCATGAAATCACCAATGCACTGTTGGCAGAAGGAGGAGAAAGCCCATTAGGAGTACGGAGAACCTGGATATGCACGAAGTACGCCCTCAAAAGCATAGCGCACACAGGCAATAAAACCACAACTAAGCTGATCAACCTCTGCGAAAAATACATTGAGAAACCACTATATTGGAGAAATAAAGTACCACCGGACATGATAGAGGGGCTCGACTTAGCTCTACAATACAAAAATCAGATAGAAACAGAAAATGGGCTCCCGTGCTTCAGAGCAGACCTCGAAACACAGGTAACAACAACTACAATGGATAAATTCACATATCACCAAAGGAGGCATTGGCAGCGAGCTGGATTTTAAAGACCTAATAAGTAGATACCCCGAGCACGAAATAATCTACACGGATGCTTCAATAGATCACGAGACAGGACGGAGTGGAATAGGAGTACACAGCCCAACAGCTAACTTGGACCTGGCAGAGGGGATACAAAACGGAACAACAACATGCAAGGCAGAAATTTTGGCAATAGACAGAGAAATCACGGAGAGAACGAACAATACTGATAAACTGATAATAATAGCGGACTCCAGAAGTGCTCTGGAGAAAATAACAAAAAGTGGCATAAATGCAAAAAATGACAAGATCATCCTGAATGTTCGAAGGAAATTAATTGATGCAAAGGCAAGGAACAATTACATCAAATTGATATGGGTACCAAGCCATACAGGAATAACCGGAAATGAGAGGGCAGATAAACTAGCAAATGAAGGTCGGGGAAAACAAAGGACAATACAGAATAAAATTCACTACACCGAACTATGTCAGAACATCAAAAAATACCTGAAGAACGTCTGGTGCAATATATAGAACCAGCAAAGTCAAGAAAAAGGGAAAAAATACCATGAATTATGTCCGAAACCACCTCAAAAACCATGGTTCTACAAAACATCTTACACATGCAGAAGACATATCACCACCATTATACGCATGAGAACACAACATTGCCTGACCCCCCAACATTTACATAGAATAGGAATCCAAGACAGCCCACTATGCGAATGTGGTGAGCTAGGGGACCTGAACCACATCTGTTTGAGATGCCCACTCAAGCAGCAACAAAACGTAGCTCTGATTGAGAAACTAAAAGAGAAAATCGCACCACCCATCACTGTACAAAAAATTATCACCTACCCCAACGCTGTAGGAGCAAAACTCCTCATAGAACACCTGGAAAAAAACAAGATCAAGCTGTAGTGCTCCCATGAAAACTAAACAAACTATACTAAAATGTGACTGCATAGAACTGTGCATGACGAACTGTGCATGACGAACTGTGCTTTGCATAAAACTTATGATTGCTTGTAGATAGTGTGTAAATATTGTATATACCCTGAAAATTTAGCTAAATAATCGGAATTTGCAGGACCTAAACTCCCAAACCTATCCTGACCACACCTGGCGCAAACCCATGTGATAATGATCAGAACACGCCACTGATCGAGAAGAGTCTTATATGTAACCACATACCTTGTTCCTTACATGTGGGGTATGGGCATAGTTCTCAGACGCACGAGAGTGCACCCCGCATGAGCAATTGGAAAAATAATAATTTAGAAATCTGGCTGTACGAGTTCAGGAAGAAATCGAGAGGCCACGGAATAAAGAAGAGAGAGGAGAGAACACGACGGTGCTTAATTTCTTTGTGCAATGTTCGGGGGCTTCTAATTCAAGCTTTGCTATTGGAGAAGTTTGACATATGTTTCTTTTCAACCAATAAGAAAGCTAGAATTAGAACCCGCGAACAGTTCGCCTCAAAAAGAAAGCTAAGGAAATAAATATACCCTGTTACTGAATTGAAACTAAAACGAAATTGGCGCCATCTGACACGCTAGTAATCTCTATTATCAAGTAGGCAAGTGTCGCCAAGTCGATCCCAAACTTATACAGGTATAAGTGCAAGCACCAGGGTTTTTAGAGACATCTTAGCTAATACCCCATAGACAAGAGTTCTACCCATAACTGTTCGATCGATAAGAATCGGTGGCCGTCGGCAAAGATTATTGTTCTACTCTTCTTTGCCGTCGGCTTAACGCTTATATTCAGGACAGCCCGGGAAATTTAAAGGTTGATGGAGTTTCAACGTCGTCGAGAACTGAAATCCGAATAGTTTCATTATCGTAGCACGGCCGCCGAGCGTCAGTGATTGCATAGATACATGAGTCGGACCAGCATCGAATCTACATGTCAAATCCACCAACCTCCCTATGCATGAATAAGGTATGCGAAACGACTCTGGCCCGCTTGTGTGTGGCCGATGCCGACATAGGACCGATATAATCCTGACATTCAACCGATGATTTGTGTTTACTGGGAACAAACAAATATATATATATATATATATATATATATATATATATATATATATATATATTGTAACGAAGTTACTATTTTCCCGCTATATTTATCAGACAAAAGCTCCCTGTATAGAATTAAACTCCGCTTGACGGTAATAATAGGTCTAGAAATGCCATTCGTGTTCGTGATAAATCCGTGGATTACATATATCCTAATAAAACAGACTAAACGCCTTCCGGAAACCACGCGATTCACGCCAGGCGTAGCTGACATAGCACGCACGAGTATCCCCTGCACCGGCTATCGTCTCTCGAGAAAACATTCTCAACAAGCAAGCTGGGCGATATTCAAACGCCGACGAGACATTTCAGTCCTCCGATAGAAGCCCGAGCCAGCAGTCCAGTCGAACCCAGAGCATACGATACCGAGCTGACGTCAGCCACGAGATTCCCACTTAGGAGAATTCCACGAGGATTGAACGGAACACGTGGAGTTTTCTGTCAGACGCCCGAGAGTACAGTTGAGTCGAGACAAAGACGCACGCACCGAGCTGACGTCACAGCACGAAGGATTTTACAAGCTGGGTAATTATTCTGTGAAAGTATAATTTGTATCGCAAGCGACAGAGTCCACAAAACGGCGCGCGCATATAAGTCGATCGGGAGGTATTCGGAAAAGAGGGAGAAGCCGGCCGTAGTTCCGTTTCGACATATTTCAAAGATTCAGTAGCTTGCCCAGCCCAGCATAAGCAATCACGCGTCCGACTAGTATCCAGAGTGTGAGTCAAAGACCGAAGCAGTCCACGACCGTCCCGGGCCTTGCCGAAGCAGTGAGATCGGAGTTTGGTAAATATGTTGTATCAGGTAAAAGACATCAGGAAATGTTTGTAAGTACCGCAGATGCGATGTGCGCATGATCGTAAGAGGCACATATTTATTTCAAAGCTGTGCTGGTAATTTCTGCATACGAGCCCGTACGATATTGATAGGTAAGATATGCAAATACTAGAATGCAATCATTTTCTTGCATTTAAAAAATAAAAGATTACAACATATAATGGTTTGAAATACAACAAAAAGTCTAGATTTACAAAATGATTCTGGATTAAATGTGATCAACAAAATTATAAGGTTGAAACATACAGTATATGATATTACATCTAACTAAAATAGCCAATGGGAGAACAAGAAACCTCTTACGTTTGTTTGAAGGTTGTAGACGATGTGGTAACTTGATTACTATTGTTTCGGACGTCCATCGTCTTAATGTATTTAAAAGGTTTTCACGACGTTTCGAATGCTTGTATCTGCAATCGTCTTCAGGTGAATACTGACAAGTTTAGGTGCTACTTACCAATTTATATGACTGTCGGCGCAATGATGCGTGCAATTCCGCCATGTGCAGCGGTGCGTGTAATTTCGCGGTGTGGTGGTGCGTGAAGTTTCGCGCCTCTGCAGCCCGCCAGAAAGAGCAATCAGGGGTTTCCATACGTTCTTGATCTCAACGCTTGGTTGACTAAAGGCGTTATTGGCTTCGATGTAGGCGGCCTCTTTGAACTTTCGTTTGAACCAATGCTGCTCTCTATGTAGAACACTTGCGTCGTCCCATAGAACTCGATGGTGCTCAGTCCAGGCGTGGTCAGCGATTCCCGATTTTGATGTTTCTCTACGTTGAGTCCATTTCTTGTGCTCATCCAATCTTACCGATAACGGTCTCTTTGTCTCTCCAATGTAGGAATCTCCGCATTCACATGGAACTTCATAAATGCAATTCTTACTGATTTTTTGTTGTTGTCAGGTTTGGTCTTGGTCAGGAAACTCCGTAAAGTACTGCCGGATTGGAAGCAGCTCTTGATGTTGAACTTATTTCCGATCCTTCTGATCTTCTTGGAGACACCTCTGATGTACGGAAGGCAGATCACTGTGCTTTGTTGTTGCTCTTCAGATGACTTCGTTCTCCGGAGTTGTTTCAATACTTCTTCTAGGAGTTTCTTGGGATATCCATTCCGGTGGAGGTCCTCTCTGATGTGGTCTAATTTGACATCTAGTGACTCCTCGTCGTTGCATAAGTGCGTCGCTCTCTCTACAAATGTTCTCACGATCCCTCTCTTCGTCGAACTCGGATGGTTGGAGCTGTAACTGAGGTACTGCCCTGTATGTGTCTTCTTTCTGTAGACAGAGGTGCGGATTTCATTACCTATTCTCTCAACGTTTACATCGAGGAAGGGTAAGGCACTGTTGGTTTCCATTTCCATCGTGAATTTGATCGAATCCCTGATTCTGTTGATTCTTGAGAAGAAATCCTGGAGATGTTTGTCTCCGTGATTCCATATAATGAAGGTGTCACGGTTATCATGGACACCACAACATATGATGACAAGATAGAGTCGTTACTCCACACTGGGAACTATACACTCTTGAAGAAGGATCCGACACCCACTATAGAAAGGAAGATCTACAACACTCTGAGGAAATTCAAACAGTTCATTCCAGACAACGAACGATCACATCTAACGCCACACTACAGCAAACCGCCGCATCTCTACGGGCTTCCGAAAATCCACAAACCAGACATGCCACTGAGACCGATCACCAGCTCACGGAACTCACCAACCTACAAGTTATCGAAATACCTCCTACCGATACTACAACCCTTACAAAAAAATAGCAGTTCATACGTCAAGAATTCCAAGCACTTCGCTGACACCATCACAGATGTTGAACTTGGACCAGAAGATCGTTTCATCAGCTTCGACGTGGAGAGCCTTTACACCAATGTCCCTATAGATAAATCTCTCAGTATCATCAAAAGGAAACTCGAAGAGGATGACCAGCAATTTTGGAATTACTGCAGTGCTGCCTACAGAACTCATATTTCCAGGAAAAGGACAGATTCTTCTCTCAAGTCGACGGACTCCCGATGGGATCTTCCCTTTCTCCAATCATCGCCAACATATACATGGAGTGGTTCGAGGAATTGGCTATAAGGGAGGCAGAATACAAACCAAATCTGTGGTTGAGGTACGTGGATGACACCTTCATTATATGGAATCACGGAGACTAACATCTCCGGGATTTCTTCTCAAGAATCAACAGAATCAGGGATTCGATCAAATTCACGATGGAAATGGAAACCAACAGTGCCTTACCCTTCCTCGATGTGAACGTTGAGAGAATAGGCAATGAAATCCGCACCTCCGTCTACAGAAAGAAGACACATACGGGGCAGTACCTCAGTTACAGCTCCAACCATCCGAGTTCGACGAAGAGAGGGATCGTTAGAACATTGGTAGAGAGAGCGACGCACATATGCAACGACGTGGAGTCACTAGATGCCGAATTAAACCACATCAGAGAGGACCTCCACCGGAATGGATATCCCAAGAAACTCCTAGAAGAAGTATTGAAACAACTCCGGAGAACGAAGACATCTGAAGAGCAACAACAAAGCACAGTGATCTGCCTTCCGTACATCAGAGGTGTCTCCGAGAAGATCAGAAGGATCGGAAATAAGTTCAACATCAAGAGCTGCTTCCAATCCGGCAGTACTTTACATAGTTTCCTGACCAAGACCAAACCTGACAACAACAAAAAATCAGTAAGAATTGCATTTATGAAGTTCCATGTGAATGCGGAGATTCCTTCCTACATTGGAGAGACAAAGAGACCGTTATCGGTAAGATTGGATGAGCACAAGAAATGGACTCAACGTGGAAAAACATCAAAATCGGGAATCGCTGACCACGCCTGGACTGAGCACCATCGAGTTCTATGGGACGACGCAAGTGTTCTACATAGAGAGCAGCATTGGTTCAAACGAAAGTTCAAAGAGTCCGCCTACATCGAAGCCAATAACGCCTTTAGTCAACCAAGCGTTGAGATCAAGAACGTATGGAAACCCCTGATTGCTCTTTCTGGCGGGCTGCAGAGGCGCAAAACTTCATGCACCACCACACCGCGTGAAATTACACGCACCGCTGCACATGGCGGAATTGCACGCATCATTGCGCCGACAGTCATATAAATTGGTAAGTAGCACCTAAACTTGTCAGTATTCACCTGAAGACGATTGCAGATACAAGCATTCGAAACGTCGTGAAAACCTTTTAAATACATTAAGACGATGGACGATGAGTTTAGTCGTGGTAAGAAAAGGAATTACAAAGAGTAACAATAATAAAATTTTAACATATATATTCAATAAAATTGTTATGGTATTGGGTGGAAGAAGTAATTTTACAAAACATATAAATATAAATATAAATTATGACATTCTACCCAATCATAACAAATTGACATCAAAAGTAATGGCAAAAATAACTATCATAGTTTAACATCAAATTGGCTTCCCAACGTGGAGCGAAAATAATTATCATATCAAATCATAACAATAAATTATCTTACCAAATCATAACATATTAGAAGTCTATCAAAATAAAAATAAACAATATTTTTCGAAATCAAAAATATTTATACAGGGTGAAAATATTTGTGGGTGAAATAGCAACAATTGTTTTTCATAACAATATTTCATAACAAAATGTCGACCAATGAGGGGCAAAATTAACAACAATTTGATATTTCATTAAAAAAAATGGCGCCCAACGTGGGGCTAAATATTGGTGAATAAAAAATGGATTTGGGAGATGGTAAGAAAGTTGGTTTGGAAGAAGGTGCAGAAGGTAGAGAGAGAGGCGATCAGGAACAAGGAAGGGTAGAAATGTGAGAGGGAGTGAAATAAAAAGTGGAAGTACAGAAATGGAGAGTCAGCTTCAAAAATTCATGGGTTTCATGAAACATGAAATAAAAATTAAGTATGAAAAATGAAATGAAAGAAAATTAGAAAGAATGAAGATGGAATGAGAGAAATATGGGAAGAATGGAAGAAAAAATGGGAAATATGACGAATGAAATGAAAGAAAGTTCGAAAAATGAAATAAAAGAGTTGAAAGAAAACACAGCAAGCATGGAAGAAAGATTGAGAGAAAATGTGGAAAGAATGGAAAGAAAATTACAGTTAAAATTAGAAGAAAGTAAAAAGGGATTTTTAGAAATACATAAACAATTAGAAACTGAAATAGGACAACAAAATGAGTAATTTTATGTGGCAATAACACAAGAAGTATCCACTATAAACAATCATGTAGAAAGGCAGGATGAAAAAATAAAAGACATTAAATCAGACATGATTAGTAAACAAGAAAGAGTTAAAAATGAAATAAGTACTCTCGATAAAAAAGTAGAAAAACAACATAAAGATACTAATTCAAAAATAATAAATGTAGAGAGTGAAATAACTAAAAATGTAGAAGAAAAGATGAAATTATTAGAATTAAGAAGAATAGACAATAATTTATAGAGTAGAATCATTAATAATTGTCATGGAATACAAATAAATAATAACTTGAGGGCAACATAAAAAAATTACATCCCATCACATTTATCAAAATAATAAAAAATAAAACTAAACATATAAATACTATTGAGGAATTGGAAGAGATTATTAAACAGTATTTGTTTAATCAACCTTGTATATGGTTTAATAGCCAGGAAAAGAATATCAATTTTTTTCAAGATTTTGAAAATCTATTTTTAAAACAATATTGGGAGGAAAATGCACAATTAAGTATCAGAGAGAAGTTACAATTTGGAAAATTTGACGAAAGAAGAAGTATGAATTACAATAATTATGCAATCCAAATGTTTGCAATGGCACAGTATTTAGATCCGGTTATGAGAGAGGAAGAAATAGTAGGTAACATCAGTAGGCATTTCAAACAAGAAATATTTGAAGTTATAAACATGCATGAGATTAAAACTATGGAGAGACTCAGTCAATACTTATTGAGATTGGAAAGGACATTATCATATAGAAGTTGGGATAACAATAACCAACAAAGGAATTCACAATATAACAATAATGATTATCAAAGAGGCAATCAATATAATAATAGAAATATAAACAATCAGAATAATAGGTTTATGAACCAAAATAATAATAAAACAAATAGATATTTTAATAATAATTATTATGATAGGAACAGGAATAACAATAGACATAATAATCAAAATCAAGGCTATCAAAGAAATCAAAATTTCAATGATAATAATAATAACAATTATAGCAATAATAGAAATAATTACAATAGCAATAATCAGAATTACCCTCAACAATATCAAGGACAAAGGACTTATTATAACAGACAGCCACAAAATAATTCTTGCATAAATAACAACCAAACAAAGACGTGTATATTTAAATAGGATATGCCAAAGTGCTGAAAATTTGCATGAAAGAGAGGGACAAGTATCATCAAATGGGGAAAACAATCAAATGAATGTTCCCACAACAAGCCAGATAGAACAAAATGTTTGCTAGGAAAACCATATGAAAATTCCAACACCCTATTGAATTTATAATGAAAGATGAAAATATGGAAAATATCATCAAAAAAGGAAAAAATTTTTAAAAAAAAGGGAAAAATTAGAGAAATAGAAAAATATTTTAATGAAGTACCGAGCACTATTATGAAAGAATGTCATATATACATTATGACAGGAAGAATGCCTGAAAGAGAATGGACCATGGACCATGAATGAAAGAAATATGCAAGAAATAATATATAAAATAAATATAAGAATTAAAAGAAATGCTGATAAATATATAAAAAAGGAAAATAAAGGAGGAACTAAAAGGAAAAAATTTAAGAAGGGAGAATTAGTCATTATAAAAGCATTAAGAATACCAAATAAAGGACTAGATATTTGTGCAAAACTTTCAATGCCATTTGAAGGACCTTATGAGGTTGACAATGAGAATGCTATAAATAGCTATAGGTTAATACATCCTCAGACAATTTCAATATTGAAAATGTCTACAAATATAAAACATAAATATAAAATATTTTTATAAAATAATTTTAAAAAAAAAGAAAAAAAAATATGTTCTGTAATAATAGTTATAATTATAGTTGAAGAACTTGTTTTAAATTTAAAAAAAAAAAATTTAATAAATGTAAATAAAGAAATTGATATTCAAGATTTTCTAACTGGTAGAAAAATATTGAATTTAAATTTAGGAGTGTTGTTATGTTAGGAAGGACCAGTAATAAAATATTAAAAAATAATAAATATTTAATAGTTAGTAGTTCATGAGATATTGTTTTAAATTTTTTTGAGATTCTATTTCCTTTATGAAGCCTCTTGATGGTAAGATATGCAAATACTAGAATGCAATCATTTTCTTGCATTAAAAAAAAAGATTACAACATATAATGGTTTGAAATACAACAAAAAGTCTAGATTTACAAAATTATTCTGGATTAAATGTGATCAACAAAATTATAAGGTTGCAACATACAGTATATGAAATTGCATCTAACTAAAATAGCCAATGGGAGAACAAGAAACCTCTTGATGAAAATAGCCAATCAGGGAACAGAGATGGTTAGATAAAAGATTTGAAATTGTGGAAAAGTAAGAACACAGAAACGTCGAAGATAATTGTGATCAAACATTGTATTTAGTTTATAAGAAATGTAAAATATGTTAGTTGATAAGTTTTCTCAAATAACACCAAATTAGTGAAAGTGCGACAAGAAAGTGCGCGATTTTGAAAATTCAAATAAGATGGGTTCTTTGATAAAAGCATTTGAAGAAGTGGTAAAAGAACTTTGGTCAGAAGATTCGTCTGATGTGGTGGTTAACACTGTTTCTTTGAAAAACCAGATACAAAGATTTGCACCTCGTTTCATGGGTGATGCTCAACAGGATGCCAAGGAATTTTTCAGATATTTATTGGAAGGTCTTCATGAAGATGTAAACAGAGTAAGAGAAAGGCCTAAACCTACGTTCATAGAAATCGATGAAAATTTGAGCGATAATGAAAAGGCAAAAGAGTCTTGGTCAAGATATCTTAGAATGGACAACTCAAAAATTGTCGATAACTTTGTTGGTCAACTAAAATCATCGTTGAAATGTACTTTCTGTGGCCATTGTTCTGTCACTTTTGACCCATTCTGGGACCTTTCACTCCCTATTCCACAGATTACTGGCAAGCTCAGTCTGTCACAATGTTTAGACTCGTTTACTAGGGAAGACATTTTGGATGATGACGAAAAACCCACTTGTTCTAAATGTAAGAAAAGGAGAAAATGCACGAAGTCATTATCTATACTTAAATTCCCCAAAATTTTTGTAATTCACTTGAAAAGATTTTCGCAGAAGGATAGATTCAGAGGAAAACTAAATGTCTTCATTGACTTTCCTCTCGATGGATTAGATATGAGTACTTATGCACTAGATAACGCAGCTCCGTGTCGCTACAACTTGTATGCTGTATCCAACCATAGCGGAACAACTCTTAACGGACACTACACGGCTTACTGTAGGCACCCTTACGCAGGCACATGGCACGAGTACAATGACTCGAGAGTATCACCGCTGTCACCGAAATCCATTGTGAGTGGAGGAGCATACGTCCTCTTCTATGATCAAAAGGACACCGAATCACAACTTTAAAATAGGCATTTTACTTATTTACATTATATATTAACCTAAGATGACAAAACAGAAATGGTATCCAGGAGAAGGAAAAACAAAGCGAGGAGGAGATTGAAAAAAAATTCAAAAAGAAGCCACGTACAAAATTTGAGAGAAATAAATTCAGGATTTTCTTTAATGACAAGGTATAGTTTTTCCTACAATAACAAACCAATTTAACCACTGGATAATTTCGACACAAAATATATAAGGATAAAAGAAGATTACCTTTAATTTTGGTATCCACATGAAAACTTGTCCAAGCTGATTTCGGGGATTTTGGATGGTTCCTTTGCAATGGAGAGTTCCTGAGAGGAGTGGATGAAACAGGAATTCAGATTATGTCCAGGTAAAGCATCAGCGACATTCCAGCTCCAGGTATAAACTCTTTTAGTGCACATCATAAACTGAATCACTTTACAAAGTAACTCGTATATCTGAAGAACTTTATATAATTTGGTATTGAACTATAAAAGAAGTCTTCCAACTCAAAAGAAAAAAGTGAGGTTATATTTACAATATGCATCACAGTTTTTCATTATTCTATGAAAATTTGTCAATTGCTCATAGTTATAAGTTATCTATCGCAGGCCAGGTTAATATAAGTTTTCCTGAATAAAGGAAATAATTGTTTTTGATAATTTTTGGTTTACTTTCCACAATGATATGCTAATATCTCACCGATAAACACTGAACTGAAATAGTTCGAATGACATCAAGACATGCAGTGGCTCTGTTGCCAATACCGACTCCTGAGGCGAAGGCGTTTCCAACTGAGTTTAGTTTTGGTAAGAAAAGGAATTACAAAGAGTAAAAATAATAAAATTTTCACATATATATTCAATAAAATTGTTATGGTATTGGGTGGAAGAAGTAATTTTACAAAACATATAAATATAAATGGAAATTATTACATTCCACCCAATCATAACAAATTGACATCAAAAGTAATGGCAAAAATAACTATCATAGTATAACATCAAATTGGTTTCCCAACGTGGAGCGAAAATAATTATCATATCAAATCATAACAATAAATTATCTTACCAAATCATAACAATTATTAGAAGTCTATCAAAATAGAAATAAAAAATATTTTTCGAAATCAAAAATATTTATACAGGGTGAAAATATTTGTGGGTGAAATAGCAACAATTGTTTTCCATAACAATATTTCATAAGAAAATGTCGCCCAAAGCGGTGCAAAATTAACAACAATTTTGTTATTTCATAAATATATATATATATATATATATATATATATATATATATATATATATATATATATATATATATATATATATATATTATATATATTTAAATTAATAAAAAAATTTTTAATTTTTTTCCTTTAAAAAATTTTTTTATATATATAAAAATATTTATCAGTCGATACCTATGTTTGAAATAAACATGTTTTCAACATTACAAGCAATTGGCATAATTTAAAATTATAGAAATCAAAATTTACCTATATATTTTGGAGCACAAGCAAACAACAAAATGTTGAAGTTAGAACATTCTGTATATGAAATTAGATCTAAACACAATATCCAATGATATGCCAGGAAAGATCTTGATGCAAAATTATGAATATTGAAAATATGAAAAGCAGAAAACGTCAAAAATGATTTTTTATATATCATGTATTTAAGGTATTTAGAAACGATTCGTGAATAAAAACTGTCAGATAAACGGAAATAATGAAAAGTGCAACAATTCGAGAAGAAAACAAAGCTGAAGGATTGAGAAAAAATAATTTTGAAAGAACCAACTCAAGAAATTTGAATTTGAAAAATAAATCATATTTTCGTTACAAAAACAGTTATTTGCCAATACAACACAAGAAAATACTATAAAGAACTATAGCTGATAAAAAACCCAGATGCAGAGAACGAGTCTTACCTTCTCATTTGAGTCACGAGGGCGTATTCACAGTTGACAAAGGGGCTGCAGATTGGAACGGCATTTTCTATGCAGGAACGGGAGAGCTATCCGAGACACTGAACATTTTCGTTTCAAGGAGCCACAGGTACTGTGAACCATAAAAAGTTACTAAACTCAGTGCAATTCAAAAATAAACCTTTTAAGGAACCCTTTTGATAGAACACTTTCATAAATTAGTATATAGACTACATAACCTACAAAAATAGGTTACATTTCACTTTTATTATCACATATCTACACTTTTCATGTATATTTTCCTATAAAGCACGAATTTAAGTTAATTATCACAGAATAGGTAACAGTGAGTCTTCCTGAATTTCTGCATTATTTTCAATGATTGAGATGACACAAGTTGACATTTTCTGAAAATGACATCAAGAAATACCAGAGGGCTCCACAGTAGAACTGACTCCTGAGATTCCATAGGCGTACCGAGAGAATAAGGTGAAATAATCAATGGGACAAAGGTAAAATACATAGCCGGACATTTGAAATATTTATATGGGTATTTATTTATGAACATATTAAATCAAATTCACAGGGCAACTAGCTAAAAAAAATTTGAAAATATTAAAAAATTTAGTAAAACAAAAAATATATTTTTGTTATGATGTCTGATTGTGAAAATAAATGGATAAATAATAAAAACAAACCGCAATCACCACATCATAACAATTGTCGTCCAACGCGGTGCGAATATATTTGTGAGCGAAATAGCAAAATCATCATAACAATATATATATATATATATATATATATATATATATAAATATATATATATATATATATATATATATATATATATATATATATATATATATATATATATATATATATATTATAAAATATTGTGAGATGATAAACGCATCGTTAACCAGCTACAAATTCATCATTATTCCAAACTGAGGAGGCCATTTCTGAATGGGAAGAACGTAAGAAGCGTAGCAAAAATATTATAATAACAAATATAAGTGAGTCTACAAAAAACGATAAGACACAGAGGACCCTAGATGAAATCGATAAAGTACAACGCTTACTCTCTGATATTCAACTGCTTGGGTATTTAGACTGGGAAAATTTGATCCAAATAAAATAAGACTAGTGAAAGTGATATTTAATACAGAAAAGGATGCTAAGCAAGTCTTTTTCAATAAGAATGAATTACCTGGTAGTGTTAAGGTGTTTCTTGATCAAACAATGATTCAAAGGGAATACTACAAGCATGTTAAAGATAAACTTAAGAAGATGGTTGAAAAGGGAGATACTTCTAAAACTATAAAATATGTGAACTCTGTCCCTAAAATTGTTAAACTAAAAAACAAGTAGAGCCTAATATTCAAAATCGTTATGTTAGTTCTCCTGTTATGATCAATATATTATATATTCCAATGTTAATAGTTTTTTAGCTCACAAAGCTGATATTCTTCTGAACATTATTGGTTATAAGCCTTATGTAATTGTGCTTAGTGAAACATGTATCACTGATGATATTGATGATACTGAACTTTATTTTGAAAGGTACCAGATGTTTAGATTTAATAGTTCAAGTCGTCATACGGGTGGAGTTTTAATTTTTGTAAGGGAGACGTTGAAGTTAAGTCAAGTAAAACTCATATAATTGACATGGTGTATTGGTGTTTGTTCATAATAGGTAATAATCAAAATAGGTAATAATCTATGGAACATTGGGGGTCTTTATAGGTCTCCAAGTTCCAGTAAGCCTGTTTTTATTGATGATCTGGAGGATGTAATAGAAAAAATGTTTGCTGGTGGTAAAAGATGTTTATTGATTGGTAATTTTAATTTAAATTTTTTTAGAACCGAATATTATGAGAAAAAAATAAAAACACTATTTAATATGTATGGGTTGGATCGAATTGTTCAGGATTTTACAAGATGTTGTAATGATTCAAAAACTTTAATTGATTATGTTGTTACTAATTACGATAATGTTAGAGCAGTTATAAATGAACCTAACATTTCTGAGCATGGCATTATATCCATTAATTTATCTGCCGTCTACATTAGATTGCCTGAAAAGTTAATTACTTTTAGAAAATTCACAGATCAAGGGTACCATAATATAAATAAATTGGAATTAAGTTGATAAATTTTGTTGAATTAATTGACAATGTGTCAAAAATTGTTAATGAAATTGTCCCTGAAAAAACAATATATCTTAAAAGTAACTATGTACCCTACTTTGATGATGAACTTAAAGGAAAAAGACGTGAGCGTAATAATGCATATTACAATTTTAGGCATTGCGAGGGTGGTCTAAAAGAAGAACGCTGGAATGTCTATAAGATCATTGGAAATCAATATTTTGTTTTACTAAGAAAAAAAGAGATTATATTATGAACAAACGATTGACAACAATAAAAATAATAGTAAGGAAATGTGGAAGTGTCTTAAAAAACTTGTTAAGCCAAAACAAGATGTTGTTAGCCGTATTCAGTTCAAAATTAATCACCAAAATGTAATTTTAAATAAGGAACTAGACATTGCTAATAATTTTAATTCATATTTTATACATAGTGTAAATGAAATAACATCAGTTTTCCAAAATGTACAGCAATGGAGACATGACTACCCTGTTATATTAACTAATTTCACTAATTCGTGCCTTTAACAATGAATGAACTAAGAAATATTATATTCTCTCTTGACAAAACTGATAAAGCAGAAATGTTAAACAATAACTTCTTAAAAAATAGTTTTGATGTAGCTGGCTATGCAATATTAAATTTAATTAACAATCACTTAGAACCGGTGTGTTTCCTGATCAATTTAAGGTTTCTACTATTGTTCCTGTACCAAAAATTAGCTCAATTAAAGCTGAAAATTTTAGGTCATTAAATATACTACCTACTCTTGAAAAAGTTTTAGAACTATCTGTATATAACCAATTAATTCAGTACTTTGATAGCAATGAATTGTTTCTAGGCAACCAATCAGGTTTTAGAGCTAGACACTCTACAATTTTTAATAACTGAATGGAAAGATATAATTGATAGAAATCAGTACATTGTTGCGACATTTCGCGACCTTAAAAGAGCATTTGAAACAATTGACCGAACTATTCTACTTGAAAAATTAAAGTATTATGGGATATCGGAGATTGTTTTGGATTGGATTCAAAGTTAATTATTTAACAGAAGACAAAAAACTAAATTTGCAAGAGAATTGTCAGATGAACTTATAATTGAGAGTGGCATACCTCAGGGCAGTGTGTTAGGCCCGTTGCTTTTTATTATTTATTTAAATGATATTAACCACATTTCTGGATCACACAGTATAAATCTCTTTGCTGATGATACATTGGTTTATTGTATACATGAAAATTCAGATCAGGCAATTGTTGAAATGAGTAGGTCTTTAAATAGCATTGAAACATATTTATTTAATAATAAACTTAAACTAAATGTCAGTAAAACAAAAAGTATGATTTTGACATCATCTTATAAATATGATCAAATTGTTTGGGCAAATGCTGTTATAAAAATTAATGATATTAACATCGAAAATTCAACTGAAATAAAATATTTGGGTTTTATAATTGATAAAAATTTAAAACTAAATAGACATGCTGATTTTATTTCTAAAAAAATATCCAAAAAACTTTTCTTTTTCTCTCGTATGTGTAAGAAAGTGTCTATGTATGCTAGGTTGACTCTTTTTGAGAGTTTTCAACCTCATTTTGATTATTGTGCATCATTACTTTTTCTACTTGGTAACAATAAAATAACACAATTGCAAAAGCTTCAAAATCGGGGTATGAGATTAATATTGGGATGTAGCCGTTACACAGCAATTAAACTGATGTAAGAGTGTCTAAACTGGTTCTCAGTTGAAGAACGTATATTATTTATGACTATGATCTTTATATTTAAACTGCATGAAGGATTGCTACCCAATTACTTTCAAAAGTTCATAGTGAAAATTAATGAAGTTCATGAGTACAATACGAGAAGAAATAACAATTTTTTCATTAAAAAAACTTACACTAAATTTGGAATGAACAGTATGTTTCATAAAGGCTTAAACGAATTCAATAAACTGCCACAATTCGTAGAAGAATCTAATTCAGTAAAACAATTCAAGTCATCATTAAAGAAGTATATTAGTGACAGCTCATTGTGATACTTGGTATTCTTTCTTTCTCTTTTATCTTGTTATATTGTGTTTTTGGTTTGATTAACGTGATCCAACCTAGTAATCTAGTAATATGTATGTGTACTTTGCTTTACATGTACTCTCAAATGTTCGTTATATTTACATAGGGTAATCATGTGGTAAGATATCTATATATTTGTAAGTTACTTTGTATTTTGTTTGTATATTAGGCTTGCCTCCTTAAATTGAATAAATAAATAAAAATAAAATAAAATAAACACTCTACAAAAAAAATTAGGAATGACCACTGGAAGGGAAACTTTATTAAAAGTTCCTTTCGCTTGGGCTGACACCAATAATTATTGCATTCTCAGAATATAATTTTGAATGGTTCATTGATCTTTTCAGTATCTTACACAGCAGATTCATTGCAATGACTATATGTATATGAAAATTCATTCACTCTGGACCTTATCTCAAGAAGCCATTGGCTTGTCCAACAGGTATCAACTTATTTGAAAGAAAATGTTTTATATCGTTTTTATGTGAGGATAAAGAGAATATCAATGTTTGGAAACTCATTGAATATATAATATTTTCAAATTAAAAATAGGCAAGAAAAGTGCGCCTTGCGGACTTGAAGGTAGCGGAATTGAAACAGGAATTGGAGGAAAGGGAACTGGAAACAACGGGTAAAAAGCAAGTACTCCAGGAAAGACTTGCAGAAGGACTTATACAAGAAGGTGAGGACCCCGGAACATTTTTATTCGAAGTTCCCGGAGGTGATTTGAGTCCGATAATAGAAAACTTGAAGACAATTCTAGAAATCTGGAAGGGAAGCTTGAAGAAAATTCTAGAAATCTGGAAGAGAAGCTTCTAGAAAATTCAAGAAGTCTGGAAGAAAATGCTAGAAATCTGGAAGAGAAGCTTCAAGAAAATTCTAGAAATCTGGAAGAGAAGCTTCTAGAAAATTCAAGAAGTCTGGAAGAAAATGCTAGAAATCTGGAAGAGAATCTTCAAGAAAATTCTAGAAATCTGGAAGAGAAGCTTCAGAAAATTCAAGAAGCCTGGAAGAAAATGCTAGAAATCTGGAAGAGAAGCTTGAAGAAAATTCTAGAAATCTGGAAGAGAAGCTTCAAGAAAATTCTAGAAATCTGGAAGAGAAGCTTCTAGAAAATTCAAGAAGCCTGGAAGAGAAGTTCCTGGAAAACACAGAAGGCCTAAAAAAAGAATTGTGTGGTGTGGCTAATTTTCTAGAAGAAAGAATGGGAACCGTTGAGACAGAGATAGATAAAATTAGGGAGCAAATGAACACGGAGGTAGATAAAATCAAAGATGGGGTCGAGGCAGAAATGGACAAAATAAAGGAAACGATCAGTAAGCTGGAAAAACGAATTAATAGTGCGCCCTCCACAGAGATGGTTAATGAAAATGCAATGCTGGACTTGAGTTTGAACTTGGATAAAGTTCAAGAGGGAATAAAAGATGTCAAGGTCATTTCAGAAATAGGAAAGCTTTCCATGAAGCCGCCTCAGTTCGACGGAAAAACTCCATGGGCAAATTACCGCCGGCAGTTTGAAGCAGCGGCCAAAGCAAACGGATGGAATGCAGGGGAAAGAGCTGCAGCACTAACACTTGCATTACGTGGAGAAGCGACGAATATTCTACAAACTCTCACCGCCCAAGAACAGGAGGACTATGATCAGCTGATTAAACATCTAGAATTACGATATGGTCAGGCCCATTTGGAACACGTATACCACTCCCAGCTGAAAAATCGCTGTCAGAAATCGGGCGAATCCTTACAAGAATTTGAAACTGACATTGCACGCTTGGTTCGCCTCGCATATCCAGCCATACCGGAAAATGTAATGGAGCGATTAGCGGTTCAGGCATTCTTGGATGGACTCCGTGACCAAGAAACCAGACAGGCGTTGATATTAGCTCGTCCAACACATCTCGTAGACGCACTGGCACGCGCTTTGGAATTCGAAGCAGCAAAACAATGCTGCGAAAGCCAAAATAAAGTTCGAACGATTGAAAATAAAGTTCGAGCGATTGAGAAAGACTCACAGGAGCCTGCTAACTTGGAAGCTGCCATAAGAAAAGTGATGAAGGAAGTGTTGCCTGAGAAAAGACAGATAAGATGCTGGAATTGTGGCAAAATTGGACATGTGCGTAGCAAATGTCCAAAAAAAGGAAAGATAAGAGTAACGGGAAAAAGCAGGCGTGCTTGACTCCGATGCAGGAAAACTAAAGAAGGTCGACGAGAAGGGGCAATCGTCGGCATGTGTCCGGCAAGCCCCGGTTAACAACGCATATGTCGCTATCCTTCGACGACAGAACAAAGGTGTCTTCGTAGACGGTCTCATCAATAACGAGCCTTGCACCATGCTGCTAGATACAGGTGCGACTAGGACAATTCTCGGGCCTTCTTTTGCCAGAACACCGGAACGGATTGAACCGACAACTTGGAAGCTACGCACAGCAACAGGGGAGCCAGCTACTGTATATGGCGAGCTACCGATTGAAATAATTTTGGGCAGCACTAAAGTGAAACATCAGGCACTTGTAGCGGACATCGAAGACGATGCGATCATCGGAATGGACATCATGAATTCCAGAGGGTTTGAATTGGATTTCAAAGACGGCGTCCTACGTGTCAACGGAGAAGAGCTGGTGCTTCATGGGAGGAGTGAGGAGTTGATCCGTGTGCTGTTGGCTGAAGATGTAAGCGTACCTGAGAGGGCTGAAACCATTCTGGAGGCTCGCCTGGACGGGAGTGCGAGCAGTGGGCAGTGGTGATGTTCGTGCCCAAACTTCATGATGAGAAAATTGGACGAGGATTGCACTAGGGAAGACCTTGTTGCGTGCTGACAAATTTGTGCCGGTAAGGGTCATGAATGTCAATTATTTCCCAGTGACCTTGAAGAAAGGAACAATTTTGGGGCACTGCTCGTCAGTTTCATCTGTGATCCGGGGCGTACGAGGTACGATTAGCCAACCCAACAACTTGCCCACAGAACTAGAAAAATTAGTTGCCATCTCTTCCAAAGACATAAAACCAGCTCAACAGCCCAAACTAAGAGATTTAGTCAAAAAGTACCAAGACATCTTCGATACCGGACAAGGAAAAGGGGGTCGAACTAATGTGGTCCAGCACAAGATTGATACTGGGGGTGCCCGACCGATCCGGCAATCAGCAAGAAGACTTCCTCTTGCCAAGAAGGAAGAGGCTGACAAAATAGTCAGCGATATGGGAAAAGAAGGAGTTATCGAACCATCTGACAGTCCCTGGTCCTCTCCAGTCGTACTGGTGAAGAAAAAGGATGGATCGACACGCTTTTGTGTAGACTATCGCCAACTTAATAATGTCACGAAGAAGGACAGTTACCCTCTCCCGAGAATAGATGATACCCTAGACACGTTGGCTGGTTCCACGATTTTCTCGACCCTTGATCTGAAGAGTGGATATTGGCAAGTAGAACTGGCTCAGGAAGATCGAAAAAGACTGCTTTACCATCGGCTCAGGATTGTGGCAGTTCACCGTTATGCCATTCGGGCTCTGTAATGCTCCCGCCACATTCGAAAGATTGATGGAGACAGTGCTGAAGGGACTCTCATGGAACACGTGTCTAGTGTATCTCGACGACATAATTGTGGTCGGCAGATCGTTCGAGGACCACGTGAAAACTTGGAGGAAGTATTCCTGCGACTGAGGAACTCCGGATTGAAGCTGAGCCCTAAGAAATGCCATCTGTTCCAAAGAAGTACGATACCTCGGCCACGTTGTCTCTGGGAAGGAGTAGCAGTGGATGACCAGAAGATCAAAGCTGTTAAGGATTGGCCCATCCCAAAGACATTCACCAACTTCGAAGTTTCCTTGGTTTATGCACATACTATCGCCGATATGTGCTGGATTCGCCAACATCGCTAAACCACTGACCAGGCTCACGGAGGGCCAAACAAAGTTCCAGTGGTCCGAAGAATGTCAAGACTCATTCAGGAAGCTGAAAGGAGCTTTGATCAACGCACCTGTACTGAGCTATCCCCTACCCAAAGGGAAATTCATTTTGGATACGGACGCCAGCAACGTGGGACTTGGAGCTGTCTATCTCAGATCCAGGAGGGACAGGAGAGGTCATTGGTTATTTCAGCAAGACGCTTAGCAAACCAGAGCGCAATTACTGTGTCACCAGGCGAGAGCTGTTAGCTGTTGTAAAGGGTGGAGCACTTCTACAAGTACGTGTATGGAAGAAGATTCCTGTTGAGAACTGACCATGCAGCTCTCAAATGGCTCTTACAGTTCAAAAATCCTGAGGTCAAGTAGCACGTTGGATCGAGAGACTCCAAGAATTCGATTTCGAGATCGAACATCGAGCCGGAACTAGCCATAAGAATGCAGATGCCTTGTCGCGAAGACTATGTCAGATGATTGCTCATATTGCCGACGAGCAGAAGAGAAAGAAGCAACACTTTGTAGAACCGCGGCAATGGATGACAACTGGAATGACAGCAAGATCCAGAAAGACCAAGAAAAGACCCCGACCTTGGCTTAGTTGTCAGCTGGAAGAGGGCAATCGAAGACCATCATGGCAGGAAGTCGCAGGTTACTCGCCGGCTGTTAAGTCCTATTGGGCACAATGGAACTCTCTTATTCTGGACAATGGGATCCTGAAACGTGTGTTTGGAGGCCGATATTAGTGGGAAGACAGACGCCAAATAATTGTTCCCAGGAACAGAAGAGAGGAAGTGCTGCGGAAATCCATGATGGAGTCGCTGGAGGACATCTGGGAGTGACGAAGACCCTGCAGAAAGTGAGGCAACGGTTTTACTGGACCAATTGTCAAGCTGACGTCAGGACTGGTGCAGAAAGTGCGCTGTATGCGCTGCTAGCAATGGACCTCGAATACGACCCAAGGCCCCGATGCGTCAGTACAACGTAGGCAGCCCGTTCGAGAGAATCGCCATTGACATCGCCGGCCCGTTTCCCGTATCCGACCACGGGAATAAATACATCCTTGTGGCAATGGACTACTTCAGTAAGTGGGCGGAAGCCTATGCAACCAGGAAGCCATCACCGTCGCCGACGTCTTGGTGAAAGAGTGGATATGTCGATTCGGTATTCCAATGGAGCTGCACTCGGATCAAGGCAGAAATTTCGAATCCAACCTTTTCCAAGAAATATGTCTACTGCTGAACATCCGCAAGACAAGAACCACGGCCCTACATCCGCAGTCCGATGGAATGGTGGAACGGATGAACAGGACGATCAACCGCCACTTGTCCAAGGTTGTCTCTGACCATCAAAGAGACTGGGACCAGTATCTTCATTTGTTCCTGATGGCCTATCGATCCGCAGTACACGAGTCAACCGGTCAAACTCCTGCTAGTATTATAATGGGCCGAGAACTGCGACTGCCTTGTGACCTGAAGTTTGGGATACCGCCAGGACAAGACACTGCGGGAGAGGACTACGTCAGCAAACTTCGGCAGAGAATGGACGACATCCACGAACGAGTCCGGTTGAACATCCAGAGTGCCAGCGATAAAATGGATAAGACCTATGACATCAAGGCCGACGCTGGAGGATTTAAGGTTGATGACCTGGTTTGGCTGTACAACCCCAAACGTCGTCGTGGACTAGCACCAAAGTTGCGGAACTCGTGGGAAGGCCCATATAAAATCGTGAAAAGGATAAACGACCTTGTGTACCGAATCCATAAGCCACCCGAGGGAAACCAAGGGTCGTCCATTTCCACATGTTGGCCTTACGCTGGAAACCATGACCAAGTTCGCACCCTCAAGCCACCGGAGGATGATATGATGTTCGAGAAGTTTATGTCCTTCAAACGGGCAGAAAGTTCTACATGGGTTACTAGAGAGGAGTCACGAGACCTTTTCGAGGTGCCGGCTGACTACGCACTAGCGCACTGTGTGGCAGAAGATCTTCGAATGTCCAGGGCATCGCCGTAGTGTTCTCCAAGAAATTTGGTCAACTCCAAACACTGCGGGAGCAGAATCCAGAAGTTGGTGGGGTGCTACAGTTGAAGAAAGGCCAGAGAAACATCTACTACCTAGTTACCAAGAGGCATTCCCAAGATAAACCGTCCTATGAAGATGTCTGGAAGAGTCTCACCAAACTAAGAGTTACTATGGTGGACCAGAATCTGGTGGATCTAGCAATTCTAAAATTGTCCTGTGGTATTGATGGGTTGGACTGGAGAGTCATAAGAAGTATGCTGGAGGCGATATTCAGATCCAGCGGCGTCAAGATTTTGGTTTGCTGTAACCCTCTTCCACGACCGATCATGAAGACCGTGGAGTGTTACTTCCATCGAACTTCACGGTGCAGATATGGGGAGTCATGCAGATATCGTCACACTCCAAGGATGAAATTTCGGGACGAAATGTCTTTAAGAAGGGGGCAATGTAACGAACCTAGGCCGGACCTGTCGCCTCACGCGTTGCCATCGACAACGATGAGGTCATCCCCGGAGATATTCGAGAACAATCCAGTCACGCTATGGCAGATAACAACGGTCGATATTGGAAATAACTGGAACATGCTGGGCACCAACCGCCAGAATTGGAAACATCGAGAATGCTGTATCGGAGATAAATAGACAGCCCTCAAGAGGGAGTGGGCAGTCTGAACGAGCCCATGCGATCGAGCTATACAGTGGCGTAATATAAATTAAGTTGTAAATATAAGTGTGAAATAAATTAGTAAAACCAAGTTAAGTTTATTTACGTTACAAGATGATAGAGCTCAAATGGTACTCAGAATTCCCGGATCTCGAACCGATTCAATTTCCCGAGCACTCTCGCTATAAGTGCATGAATCGAAAAGGAAAGCACCCACATTAGGAGCCAATGTAACGTTACCTCCCCCATTATTTAATTCAAGTCTACCTTTAATCAGTAGCACAGATGAACTCATGGCAAAAAACGAGTCCACCTGATTGATACAAAATTTCACGATATCGTTGCAATTGAATGCCTTCACGAACGAATTATAG